>JASDQU010107163.1:18810-41096 GCA_032191745.1 Picea mariana
TAAGAATATCCAAAACAAATCACTTGTAAATGGCTCAAAAGATGCACCTAGGTTAGTGTTGCCATCCTAATACACACTTGCAAACGTGAGCTAAGTCTGACTCACTTAGTGTGTCCTTGGAGGCACAATGCCTAGGTTCACAGCCCACACTGTCACTTTGACCGGAACCTCTTCTGTCTAGGCTCACTCCTAGGGAAGGGAAGGGGGGTAGTCCCTAGTTTCTAGATTAGTTTTAGAGTTAAGTTCTAGGAGTTAGTTTTAATTTGTTAAGGCTTGGGGGATCCTAACCTAAGATGCACAAGCAACAATGCAAGATGTAAGGGTTAGTACGTTTAAGCAAGACCTTTTCCTAAGGCAAATAAGACTAGTGCCTAAGATTGGGCAAGGGGTCAACTAAAGTTAAAGGGGAGTTTCTTTACAAGTATGATTACAATATTACTTACAAAAAATAATTGAATCAAATATTCAGTACAATATTTACAAGTAAATAATGCTAGAGTACAACAAGCAAGCTAACCACTTTTACTATTTTATGTGCAGGATACAAGGAGATCAAAGAATCACATTACATTTATGAGATTATCATCAATACATTATCAATACATCAACAAAGAAGATTTATGAGTTTTAAGCACAAGTATTATGAAGATGAAGAACACCCATTCTTAGTTATTAAACCCACAAAAGTGTTTAGAGATTTAAGTCCAAGGTTGAATTATTAAGCTTCCTTAAGATTATTAATTTTTAGTTACTTTTATTAAGCTTTCACCAAATCCTCCTCCTCCTATTGCCAAATGACTGCTGGATGCTCAAGAAGTATGGAAACAAGGCCTATCCTAGCTTCGCAGGTCAGCCCGAAAGATTGAGTTCTCACAGAAAGGACGCTCTGCGCCACGAGACCGTCCCCGGTCTAATCACCTTCCGTTGCCCCTCAATCCCTGTTTTAGATGGTGAAGATAGTGGTCTAAGGTACCCGAAATAGTCTATTAAGTTATTATATGAATTTGGTAGACTTTTAGGAGTGTTTTAAGGATTTTATGACACTTTTAAGAGGTGATTTAGTGACTTGGCCGAAACTCACTTCAGCCTAAAAATGTGTTGATTAAGTTTATGAGATTAAGGGCATTAACACATATATGCTATGTGAGAGCAAGTCACTTGATTACACAATTAGATAGCTTGCAAAGTAAAGAAAGAAGCTACAAGGGCAAGAACAACTTGCCAACAAGATGAAAAGAGAAATACTTATCTTGTGATTGAGAGCATTAAGATATGAGCATTAAGTGTGAGAAATAAAAAGATTTAAGTGTTTGCCTACTTATCAACTTATCAATGAGATTACTTCAAGCATGTGGCAAATGGCCTTAGAGATCAAACATGAAAGAAAAGAAGCACCATTCACTTATTGAAGCATTTAAACATTTAGAGTTATAGATCCAAGCATCTAGGAAAAAGATTTAAACTTTGAAAAGCTTTAAGCATGCCAATAGATCTAGTTAAGTTATTGATCCCCAATAGGCTTAAGCTAAGGATTAACCATGTATGAGATCTAGATCCAGAATATTTTAGAATATTAAGTACTTAGATCACAATCACATATTAAAACCCTAACCTCACCTTTTGAGGTATTTCTCTCCCAATAGGTAGGCAATTAATTAGCTTGCTTAACTTAGAAAATATTGGGAAAAGAGAGAAGCAAGCAAGAAAGAGATACAAACTAAGGAAAGAAATAAGAAAGCAAACCAAGAAAACAAGAGGCAAAACCTACCCCACGTCTTAGGTTAAGAATATGCCCACTTCACCTTCTAAAACCCACATCCTAGCTCAAAAGGCTAAAAAAAATTCAAAAAAAAGCAATATCTAAACTAGATCTAAGCTACCCAAGAGCTCACACGTGGGAGGAGGACATACCACTCCTTGTCCCACAACTATGAGCCAATAGCAAGCAAGAAAAATAAGAAGAAATGACTAAAAATGCTTAAAAATTGAAGGAGGAGGTTGAGAAATAGCTACCAATCCCTTTGAGGGGTCTTTGAGTGTTGTGTGGATGCCTTTGGGTAGCCAAAACCCCTCTCAACCAGATCTGAACCTGCAAAAACCAACAAACTATGCTTGCTAGAAATGTTACACACAACAATACAAATGAAGAAAAACTTTTGCCTTTTTAGGACAAATTTTTTTCTTGAAAAAAATTTGATGAAAATTTATATTTTGGTGACCATAAAACTATGTTAAGCTAGCTGAAAATATATATGGAATGAAAGCATATAGAGAATGAGCAATAGATAGAGAAAGAGAGGAGTGTATGTGAGTCTCAAAGAAAGACTTTTCCTCAAGGCACTTCTAATGAAACCCTTGAAGCCAACCTGCAAGATCTAACACAATGGCATGCATACAATAGATAATATGAAAGGTTAAGCTAACAAGATGAAATACTTGCACCTTATCTAGTTAACCAACATACGTAGATCTACAAGACTACTCTTTGCAAGATCTACTCAAATAAAATACTTTACCTAAGATCCACTTATGCATGCATCATATTAAACCAAAACAATGTTACCTCATGTGTTGTAAGAACCAAAACACTTGTATCTCTTCCCAAAATCCTTCAAAGTTTCTCCTCTATTATTACTCAAGAAAGTGGATCTTGGAGAAATACTTGCTCCAAAACCCTAGGAGCGAAAGAATAGAAATGATGGAACAATGAAAGAGAGAGAGGGAGTGGAAAATCAAGTAGCATAACAATAGCTCAAGATATGGTGAGTTGGGAGTGAGGAAAGAGATCTATTTATACTTGGAGAGGCAAACCTACCTCTCTTGGATCAATGCCAAGTATCCACCACCAAGCATAAGAGTAGATCTCTAGGCTAGGGCGCACCTCTTAGGGTTTAGATCTTAGATCTAGGGTGTAGAAGAGGTGGAAAATGTTGGTATCAAGCAAAAGGCGTGTGGGAGGCCTTGGGATTGATGCCAAGGAAGGTGAGAGGTTTCCAATAATTCTTTAAAAATTATTTTGGATTTTTCTAGATGAAGGGGGGTGCATTTCTCCTAGGAGGGCGCAACTTTTTGGGATGAGGAGAAGAAAGGAGGTGTTGGGATGAGGTAAAGGTGTTGGGATCACACAAGGGTGAGACATGAGGGGTAAAGGGAGGCACACCAACCAATAAAGGGGGCCATCTCCCTTAAAAATCGATTTTCTAGAGTTTCTTCTAGAAGGGGGGCGTCAACTTCCTAGGAGGGTGTGAGGGTTTAGTGAGTGTGAGGGGGTGTTGCATTCCTTATACACACTTGCAAACATGAGCTAAGTCCGGCTCACTTAGTGTGTCCTTGGAGGCACAATGCCTAGGTTCAAAGCCCACGTTGTCACTTTGACTTGAACCTCTTCTGTCTAGGCTCACTCCTAGGGAAGCCAAGGGGGGTTGTCCCTAGTTACTAGATAAATTTTAGAGTTAGGTTCTAGGAGTTGATTTTAATTTCTTAAGGTTAGAGGGGATCTAATCTAGGATGCACAAGAAGCAAATGCAGGATGCAAGGGTTAGTATGTAAGTCAAGTCTTTTTCTAGGGCAACTAAGACTAGTGCCTAAAGATTGGGCAAGGGGTCAACTAAGTTTAAGGGTTGTTCGTTACAAGTAGATTACAAGATGTTTACAAAATTACAAAAGAATAGATTGAACCAATAAATATTAGATACAGTTATTCACAAGAAAAATGCTAAGATACAAATGATACAAAGAGCAAGCTAACCACATTTTATCTTTATGTGTGCATGATACAAAGGATTAAAGCATCATTATCATCAAGGCATCAAAATCATCATCATCAATACATCAAAAGAAGATTTATAAATTTAACCACAAGTATCAGAGATGAAGATCCACCACTCTTAAATATTAAACCCATAAGTAATTTAAATGAATTAAGTCCCAGGTTAAGTTGTTAAGCTTTCTTAAGGTTTTAAAATTTTATTAAGCTTTCACCAAAGCCTCCTCCTCCTATTTCCAAATAACTGCTGGATGCTCAATAAGTGTTGCCACCCTAGCTTCACAGGTCAGCCCAAAACAAAAGTACTTCCCGGAGAGGACACATCCTGTGCGTCGTGAGACAGTTCCCTGCCTACACCCTTCGTTGTTTTCCTCAAGCCCCGTTTTAGATGGCGAAGATGGTGGTCTAAGGTACCCTAAAGAGTCTATTAAGTTTATATATTAGTTAGGTAGACTTTTAGGAGTGTTAAAGCATGTTTTGAAGATTTTATGACACTTTTTAATGGTGATTTAGTGACTTGGCCGAAACTCACTTTGGCCTTAAAAATGTGTTGTTTAAGTTACAAGATCAAGAGCATTAACACATGTATATGTCACTAAAATGCACAATAGAGATAGCTTGAAATAAATAACAAAAGGCAAGAACTTGCCAACCACTAGAGATGTGCAATCACACTTATGCTAAGTTTTGAAGCATTAAGATAGAAGCATCAAGTGTGAAAGAGAAGAAGATTTATGTGTGCCTACTTATCAACTTAAAAGAAAGAAGTTACTCTAAGCATATGGCATCAAAAGATCTATGCAATAAACAAAACACCATTTACTTACTTAAGCATTTAGGTTGTAGATCTAAGCATGAGAGATAAAAGTAAATGTTTGTAGAACTAAACATGCATGAGATCTCAATAAGTTGATTTAGGTGCCCAATAGGCTTAAGCTAGAGTGTTATTAAGTGTATTAGATCTAGATCTAGGATATTAGAACATTATAGCATTTAGATCATTAACCACAAATTAAAACCCTAACCTAACCCTTTGGTGTATTCCTCTCCCAACAAGGTAGGCAATTAATTATCTTGCTTATTAAGAAATTATTGAGGAAAGAAACAAGCAAGCAAAGAAGCAAGCCAAGAAGCAAACCAACAAGCAAGCAAAGAGAGAAAAAGAAACAAGCAAACCAAAAGACAAGCAAGCAAACCCTACCCCACGTCCTAGGGTTTGGGAGATACCCTTTATCTCACAAACCCTCACGTCTAACAAGAGAAAGGCAAAAAGAAAGGTAAAAATCAAGATCTAGACTAAAACCCTAACTGCCCAAGGTTCACACGTGGGAGGGGGTTGTACCCTTTTCCTCTCACAAATGTGAGCCACTACAAGCAAGCAAAAGAAGGAGAAAAATGTACAAGAAAGCCTAGAAATTGACAAAGGAGGTTGAGAAATAGATACCAATCCCTTTGGGGGTCTTTGAGTGTTGTGTGGATGCCTTTGGGTAGCCAAAACTCCTCTCAACCAGATTTGAACCTGCAAAAACCAGCAAGCTATGCTTTTGCTAGAAATGTCACACACAACTCTACAAATGAAGAAAAACTTTTGCCATTTTAGGGCAAAAATTTTCTTAAGAAAAATTTGTAATTTTTTGATATAAAATGACCTATCTTACTAGATTATGGTAGCTGAAATATATGTGAATGAACAACAATATAGAAGAAGAGTAAAGGGTGAGAAAAGCATGGAGTATAGATGTGTCTCAAGAGATCCTTCTTGCTTGTGGTGTTCCCAATGAAACCCTTGAAGCAAAACCTACAAAAATTTGAAAGATGATGTGCATACAAGAGATAATATGTTGAATATGTTAACAAGACGACACTTCAATCCTATCTAACATATCAAGATATATAGATCTACAAGAACATTCATTGATAAATCTACCCAAGCAACACTTTACCTAAGATCCAATGTGTACAATTATCAAACAAATCGATACAAGTTTACCTCATATGCATAAGAAGAACAAGAACATGCATTGCTCCTCTAGTTATCCTCCAAAGCTTCTCCTTTATTATTACTCAAGAAAATAGATCTTGGAGAGAAAATACTCCAAAACCCTAAGAGCATAGAAAGGAAATGATGGAACAATAGAGAGAGAGAGTGGAAAATCAAGTAGCATAACAATAGCTCAAGATATGGTGAGTTGGGAGTGAGGAAAGGGATCTATTTATACTTGGAGAGGCAAACCTACCTCTCTTGGATCAATGCCAAGTGTCCACCACCAAGCATAAGAGTAGATCTCAAGGCTAGGGCACACCATCTAGGGTTTAGATCTTAGTTCTAGGGTGTAGAATGGTGTGAGAGTGTTGGGATCACACAAAAGTCAAGTGGGAAGGCTATGGGATTCGTGCCAAGGGAGAGGAAGAGGCTCCAACAATTAAAAATGATTTTTCTTGGAGAACCACAAGAGGGGGGCGTAACTCTCCTTGGAGGGCGCAACAAAAGGGGGAAATGCAAGGAATGGAGGGGGATTAATGAGAAAATGGGAGTGGGATCACCCTAGGAGGTGATGTGGGGGTTAAAGGGAGTCATAAATCATGAGAGGGGGCCCCATTTAAGTCACAACGTCCACCACCAAGGAAAAACGTCAATCCCCCTAGGGGGGCATAACTTTTGAGTGAAAAGAGGGTGTAAAGGGTTAGAAGAGGTTGGAAAAGGTTGGGAGGGTTATGTTATGCTTAGGGAGTCTCTCTCTAACCATTATTTCACCTTTTTCATCCTTTAAACTCATTATTACAATTTTATATTTTTGCCATGTTTGGACTTTAACAATTAAAATTGTTGTTTTAGACTGACTGACACTCCGAGTGGACAAACCCATGGATAAAGTTGTCCTACTGAGCTGAAACTTGGTCCATGGATGTAGGGGGTTTTATTCCATTTCTTTTGAGCACAAATACCCCTATCAAAAGTCCAAGGACCTAGTTTTCACAATTATTGCTCAAAAATAATTAATTAATTAAATAATTAATCCTCCAAACTTAGGAAAATTAATTAATCAAAAAATTTAATCTAGACTCGATGGAATTTCAAAAAACTTTCTAAGATGTCTTGCATGATAATTTACAATGATTCCCTATAATAGTTACCAAAAGATAAACCCACTAGAACGTCGTTCACAACTTTGGAGGAATTATTGCAAGTGTGAGGGAAAAACTCAAGGGAAATCAATAAGGATGAAAAGCCCAATTGATAACCTGAGGATAAAAAACCCTCGGTGAAAGAAACTCTCCGAATGAACCGATCCCAAGGTAACTGACCTAGACATGACTCATGTAGACCTATTACATGATTAATCCACGCAGGGGTGCGGAAATTCCAATTACAAAAACAAGTGCTAGGGCCAAACATGCCTTGTAGAACCAAAGTCTTCGACAAATTTGCATCTGATGATGCATCTCTTCATGGCACATGGAGTTGACCACCTGTGTTGGAGAGGCAGTCAATGGGGGGAAAGGGTAGAAAAGGGTCAGGAAAAAGGTTGGATGGTTAGGTTAGGCTTAGGGAGTCTCTCTCTAACCTGGATCCATCATTTAACATCCTTTTAACTCATTATTACAATTTTACAATTTTGCCATGTTTGGACTTTAACAATTAAAATTGTTGTTTTAGACTAACTGACACTCTGGGTGGACAAACCCATGGCAAAAGTTGTCTGATTGAGATGAAACTTGGTCCATGGATGTAGGGGGTGCTATTCCATTTCTTTTGAGCACAAATACCCCTATCAAAAGTCCAAGAACCTAGTTTTTACAATATTTGTTCAAAAATAATTAATTAATTAAATAATTAAAACTCCAAACTTAGAGAAATTTAATTAAAAATTAATTAATTAAAAAAAACTGACTTAGACTCAATGGAATTCCGCGAAACTTTCTAAGATGTCTTGCATGGTCATTTACAATGATTCCCTACAATAGTTACCAAAAGATAAGCCCACTAGAACGTCGTTCACCACTTTGGAGGAATTATTGCAAGTGTGAGGGAAAAACTCAAGGGAAATCAATAAGGCTGAAAAGCCCAATCGATAACTTGAGGATAAAAAAACCTCGGTGAAAGGAACTCTCCCAGTGAACCAATCCCAAGGTAACTGACCTAGACATGACTCATGCAGACCTATTACATTATTAACCCATGCAGGGGTGCGGAAATTCCAGTTACAAAAAGAAATGTTGGGGCCAAACAATGCCCTGTAGAACCAAAGTCTTCCACAAATTTGCATCTGATGATGCATCTCTTCATGGCACATGGAGTTGACCACCTATGTTGGAGAGGCGGTCAACAGTTAGTAGAGGAGCTAGTTAGGGTTAGTGCATCCTTAATGGTTGTAGGTTAGTGTCTATTACAGCAGCAGTTTGTAGTGGTTGAAAGGGGACGCCTTAGTGAGGCAAGAGAGCCAAAGGCTCAAGGAACATTTCCCCAAAAGAGAGGGACTTAAAACTTGTAAAATCACGTTTTCCAAGGCAATGATTTTGTTACTCCAGTGCAATAATAAATAACTAGTGCTCTTAACAATTGGGTTAATGGGGTCATGCAAAAAAAGAGCTAAAGAAGCTATCTCCTTGGGGGTGTAAACCCTCTTACTCCCCAAGGCAAGTTTCTCTAGCTAGGGTTTAAGCTAAGAGGGTGTATGCCCTTATACTTCTCTTAGCAAACTCTTGTTTAACCAATAATATGAAGCATAAAATGATGAAGACTATGGTGGGGGTGTATGCCCTTATACTTCCCACCTAGCTCATAACACAATAACCTTGACTTGAAACAAATGATAGCATGAAAGTAGAAACCATACCAATTTCAAAGAAAAATGCTAAGATAATCCACCACAATAGCAAGAGAGAATCCTTCCAAGGCTAGCACATCACTTCCATCAAATTACATCAAGAGATAACCATAAACAAGAGCCAAGAGAGACAATTTTCCAAAGATAGCGAAAATTTCAAACCAATACTTCTCACAAGAGGGAAAGTTATGTTAAAATGAGATCTTATGATCTCTTATTTATACAAAATGTCACCAATGTGACTTGTTCACATATTTAGGGGTAAACCAAAAGACTAGGGGTCAACAACCCTAATCTTTCCCCCTTTACAAAGTAATTCATTTAAAATTCACTTTTGCACATAGGAAAACCCTAATTTAGAAGGATGTCACCCCTTTAGGGGACATTTTGGCATTTGGAGCAAGTTGTTGGTGTAGGAGGAGGGTGGCTAGCCTTGCCAAAGCCACATGTCAAGTATCCAAGTTGCTTCCTTCATGGTCAAAGTTGATTTCTCCTCAAAACGTCCAAGTGCCAATGCATCAACCACACCCCCAAACCCTAACCCCTCTAGGTGACGTCATGCCTCTAGATGTGAGGTTTTGCCTCTCCTAAGAAAAACGTTTGGCATGTGGGGGCTAGGCTACGTCGTCCAAGTCATCTGTAAGGTCTTCCAAGTTTGTTCTTTCTTATCCGGCATGCAGGCCCTTGGCATCCACCTTTGGGCTTCAAGCCCCATGGAAGCCCAAGCTAGGCTTGTTCTTCCAAAACTATCCACCAACTAGGTCCTACAAAGACAAATAAGCATGTCCTCCAAGGATCTAAAGTCATAACATCATGATAAGTGAATCCAATAAATAAATGATCCATCTAAGCATGTGCATCAAAGACCACTATATCAAACAATTAATTGCTCAAAGACATTATGCGACTTGTCAAGATTGAATGTGGGTGGGTTGACAAGGTGTTCTATTGGGTAGATCTTGCCCTAGGTCAAGGAGAGTTTCCAAGAGATCCCTTTCTAATCCATGTAAAGTGGGTGAGGTGGTTGGGGTCAAGACTCAATGGGCATAGGGCTCATGACATACAAGAGGCAGTATCTCATTCATGGGTGCCTTTGTACAGGGTGTGTGGTACCTTCATTCGCAATGCAATTTTTCCAAGCCAATTATTTGTCATTCTTTCATTCTTTCATAATTTTAAGGAAAGGTTGAAGGTCACTGCCCTGGCATGGTGTCCAGATAATGGCAATGTCACCCACAAACACCTAGTGGAAATGAGAAGGTTGGCTCGTGATCAGACCCCCTTTCTCTCAGCCATGCAACTGAGAGCCATTACCCTGGCTTGGTGACCAAATGATGGTAATGTCATACCACTAGATATTCATGGACATGATAGGCCGACTCGTGATGAGACCTCCTATCCTTCAACTAACCTTTTAAGCATTTTTAATCATATTTCATTGTGGGTCCCTCTTTACTCAAAGATAAGTGTTTCATTGCTTTCTTGGGTGTTCCCTGGGCGAAGCATCTAGAAGGTTCATACATAGGATTTTATCTTTTACCCAACATCAATCCCTCCAGGCCTTCACCCCCTTCTTCCCATAGAATGAGAGACAACCCCTTCTTGGCTTAATAAACCCTAAAATCCCAAGAGATAAGGAAATGAGGGGGGGAATAGTGATGGAAAGTAGTAAGTATGGTCGGGAACGGTACAATGGCTCTTCAAGGGAGTTCCTAGTATAAAACCCATCCCCAAGGGAGACCACTTACTAGGGCACAATGTCAACCACCAAGGTGAAGCAGGGCAAAAGGCATAATGTCCAAGCATATATCATGAAATCTAGAGCAATCTAAGATACAACATACTCAAATGGATTAAGTATTGAAATGATGCTCACCATAATACTGAATTGTACCTCATGGATCAAGGTCCACTTCTTTCTGGAAGCCAGCTGATGTGGTGGATGCCATTTAGAAATCTACGACCTCTGTGGTGGTGAGAAGGGTCTCCAACTATGCAAAAGGGTACCGCTGGTCATGTAGTCTCTCGGCACTCCATATCTGCAACCTGAGGGCATCGAGACATAATTTCCTTAGTTATCCACAAAATGGCGATAACATCTAGCTCCTACTTGGAGACATGTGCTCACCATAGAGTGCATGAGAACCGCAACATCTACTGGTAGACCTGTGCCTGCCAAAAACGCAAACAAAGAGATCAGAGCATCTAGGGTGGTGCTATCACCCTTCATCCATATATATAGAAGAACCAAAATGAAAACTAATCTAAAAAAGAAAAATTTTGACATTTTTCACAAAATTCTAAGCTAAGCATGAAATCAATATGCAAGTAGAGAAAAATGAAAATGAAATGCATCTAAACCAATATGAGCAATCAAGATGCAAATGCAGGTAATCAAAATGACTTACCTACTTACCTGGGGCCTTGGGGCCTTGAAGATCACGTGTTGGATGATGTCATGTGAAGTCATACAACCAGTGCAACCATTTGATCATCTCATCAAAGTATCTCGCCTTGTGCTTGATCATGTGAAACAACAAAGATAAGTCCAGTACAAAATGATCATGAGCATAAATAGATATATAATCGATCATGAAATAAATCTCATAGAGATGGGTGAGAGGGAGGAAATCCTACTGGAAAGCGAAACCATCGGCCTGATGATCTCACCTAAAAGTGTAGCCACAAGCCTGATCAATCCATCTCTGAAGAGAGCTACTATACATGGATGATGGCTCGTCTTCATCTTCACTTGGAGGATAAAAGCTCCCTGAAGGTTGAGAAAGGACGAGATCCAAAGAAAACCCTATGATTTCCCAAACAAGAGGAAACGGGGTAAGGCACAGCGTTAGAGAAAAACTTCTCCTTCGGACTCAGGAAACATCTCTTCTTTGTCTGCAAATCCCTACCCAAAGTATCAACATGAAAGTATTTTCGTTTGGTAGTATGGACGTCAGAGTGCTTTGGGTGGGCCATGACGTAGTGTTTATCAAAATTTGAGTATGGTGGTTGAAAATCACACTGAAAACGTTGTGTCAGGTCATCCTCGAATGGATGGAACAAATCTGTAACCATATCATCAGGTTGGCAAATATATGGACCATATGGCTGTAAAAAGAAATCCTCTGAAGAAATTCTTTATGTATCCTTTATCCGAGATGTTCCTTCAATGTTGTAGATAGGATCTCTGTAAAAAATGAAACAACCCAAATCCCATCTACATCTCCCAATCTGTATGAAATCATCAATGTGATCGTCAACTATATCCGAGGGTTGTTCCATGATTTCATCTGCATCATAGAAGTTGATTACTTCTTCACAAGACTGGACAACTTCATATTCTTCGAGAGGGACAATAGATAACAATCTCTTGCTCAGGCCTTCTGCAAGAGAAACTTCATCGAGATATTTTTGGTAGTTTTCTTCATTTCCACAGTCATGGAACAAAGAATCATCAAGTTTTTCAAAAGGATTATAACTCATCATGTTCTCTTATTGATGTGCAAGAGAATCAGAGGTCTGGATGTTCTCATCAAGTGGAAGGAAAGATGCTTAATCTTCATCAAACATCTCGTCTAGATATTCAACATGATAAACTTCTTCGGGATGTGCTTGGTAATTTTCATCACATGTTTTTCCTTCAAGCACTTCTTCATCTATTGTCTCATCATTGATCGGAAAACCTTCTCTGCAAAGAGTGTGTTTGAGCTCTTTGAAAGCATCTTGCAAACTTTGAGTAGCTGGCTGATAATGCCTGAGAAATTCTTCAATGAGCTTTGTAGAAGAAGGGATACTCTTCGGATCACATAAGTGTGCAAGCTAATCTTTCTGACTTGATTCTAGTGAAGACACGAAAATTTTCATCAGCACATCTTCATGTAGCACATTTAAGCTTGAAGCATACTTCATATAATTCACAACATGGGTGACTACTAGAGTTGGATCACCGTCAAATTTAGGGCCTTTTTCCCTCCACTCAGCGGAGCAATGATTTGGATATCCAGGGATATTCTAAACATACAATCAAGAATACACATTATAGAATGCCCATGGTAAGTCTCGTGAGGCCATGGTTCCATCACTTAGGGTAAAGCCTCAATGGAGTCGCCAGATGAGACTAATGCTCATCAAAGAATGGAAAGGGAAAAGAGGGAAAGGTGGGTTTGTGGAAGGTGGAGTCACCAGATGAACTTCAAGGAGAGTTCATCAAGGGTGGAAAGAGAACGTCCCTTGGGTGGAGTCACCAGGCAAGCTAAGGGATAGAGGCTTTGGGAGGGAAGCTTGCCAAAGTGTCGTTAGGGCACGAAGAGGATTCAAAATCCTCCCCGACAACGGCGCCAAAAGTTATCTCACAAGTGAAAATCCCGACCCAACCACTAAATGGTGACAACTAAGAGGTCACCTACCCACTGCCACCTTAGGAAGGTGCCCCCGTCACTTTAGAAGTGAGGTAGTCACCTCAAGGGGGGAATCCCAATGACCCTAGGGGGAATGAGATGAAGATGGAGGTAAGATGGAGATGAAATCCCTAGAGGTCAAATCTAAATGATGTGAAAGGGTTGAAATGAAGTCTTGGGAAGATTCAAGGGTTTCCAAGTAAGTTGAGTGACCCGCCAAGTGTGAATACCTTCCCGAGACACAAGGAAAACCAAGCATATAGTATAATATGTTAGTTGGACAAGCATGTTAAGCTTGTTGTCCCTAATTTGCAGCAACAATAAATGATATATAATATATATCAACTCAATAAAAGGTAACAAGGGCTGCAAAATAAGTGCTAAGTGTGTGATAAATAAACAAGAGATAAAGCTAGTGGAAGCTAGCTCAACTCACCAATGATAAAGCTACAACTTTAGCACAAATAGAAAGGTCGAAACCAAAGCTTACTGCAGAGATATTATCATCCTTATGGTTGTAGGAAACTTGTTACAACAGCAGTACCATCTGTTAAGTTTTAATATTGTTATTAGGTTAATTCCAAATTACATGAGCATTCAATGCATTTCCAAAACAACAACATAAAGAGGATCACTGAAAGAAACACAATCACAAGGTACGCAACATTTTATCTTGGGAAACCCTCATGGGGGAGAAAACCCAACAAAACTTCCTCAATAATAGATAGCCAATACAATGCCAAGACTAAGACCAAAACACCAAGAATAAACTAAGATTGAGCATGCGCCTCTCTTCTCCTTCCTCCTACAATTGCAACTGTCTTCAAGATATGTTAATTGGATGAGTGAGTGAGTGAGTGAACAAGTGAGGCGCCATCCTCACTTATAAATACTAGTTGAGGAAGCACTAGGGTTATGTCTCTTCACTTAGTAGGTCCGACTTCTTCCAAGAGTGGTTAAAACCACTTTATAAAACCTAGGGGCCGACTTTACAAATACCACCATATAAATATGGTTTTGACCAATCCATAAAAGGGGATTTGGTCTTATACAAGATTCGACATGATCAATCCACAAAAAGAGGATTTGATCTATAAGATAATAACTCAAATATAATTAGAATATTCTTCGAAGTTACAATATTTCAACACTCCCCCTTAATGAGAAGGGTATTCTACTGACATAACCCAATACAACATCATCGAGAGAGAGAGAGGGCATCATTAGCATCAACATCTGAAACACTGACTGACACATCTACAAATCATCAGAAGTTTTTCTCATCATCAATATCATCATCCACAGCGTGGAGCTTGGAGTAGTATCACCATCTTCAGCAGCATGAAGCTGGAGTAACATCATCATCCTCATTAGCATGAGGCTAAAGTAATATCATCATCCTCATCAGCATGAGGCTGAAGTAACATCATCATCATCAGCAACATGAGTCTGAAGTAACATCATCATCATCATCAACATGAAACTGAAATAACATCTTCACCTCATCAACATGAGGCTAAAGTAATATCATCATCATCATCAGCATGAAGCTGGAACATCAACATCAATAACACGAGGCTGGAACAACATCATCAACAACACGAGGCTGGAACAACATCATCAACAGTATGAGGTTGAGACAACAACATCATCAGCATGAGGCTGAGACAACAACATCATCAACATATGGCAACAAAATGAGGCAGGTGCAACAACAATATTTTGTGGTACTCTGACAGACTATCCTTACCGGACCTTTGAGATCTACCCAGGAATCAGAAGATTCCCTAGGATATAAAATCCTAACAAGCTACCACCTGATACTCTGATAGACAGTCCTTACTGGACCTTCGGGATCTTCCTAGGAATCAAAAGATTCCCTAGGATATAAAAATCCTAACGGAGCTACCACCACTGACCACAATTGGCATATACATGTACAGGTACTCTGATAGACCGTCCATACTGAACCTTCAGGATCTGGCAGGGATGATCAATCCCCTAGGATATAAAATCCTAATGAAGCTACCCGATGTTGGTCAAGATACTATAGTATCATCAACATCACTCCCCCTTTCGAGGGAGGTCCTTTTGGACAACACCAAGCTTGTCTCGGAAGTACTCAAACTTCACAGGAGGCAGAGGCCTGGTCCACACATCTGCAACCTGCTCATCTATGCCAACATATTGGATTTTTACAGCTCCCTTCTACACCATATCACAAATGTAGTGATACCGGATCTTTATGTGCTTCGACTTATCATGGAACACTGGATTTTCTATCATCTTTATACAACTCTGGTTATCACATAGAATCATGGTGGCTTCCATCTCCAGATTGAATAGACCTGTCAACAACTTTCGAAGCCATATGGCTTCACAACTGGCGGAACATACTGCAATGTATTCTGCTTCTGTCGTGCTGAGAGAAATACTAGATTGCTTCCTGCTTTGCCATGAAGTCATGGCTGACCCTAGACTGAAACAACATCCTGAAGTGATCTTTCTATTAGAAGCACTTCCAGCCCAATCTGAATCAATATAACCATACAAACTGAAGTCATGATCTCTAGTATAACAGAGACCATAATCTAACGTACCCTTAAGGTATCTCATGACATGCTTTGCCGCTACAAAGTGAACACGTCTGGACTCTACTAGATACCGACTCAAGGTATTCACAACAAAGCATATATCTGGCCTGGTATTCGTCAGATACATCAACGAACCAATAATCTGTATGTACAGAGTAGCATCAACCAACTCTGACGAAGTATCAACCAGAAGCTTCAAATTTGTTTCCATGGTTGTGTTCATGGATTTACATTCCAACATGTCAAATATCTTTAGTATATCAACTGCATACTTCCCTTGGTTAAGGAAGATCGTCTCTGGGCTCTGCCAAACATCAAGACCTAAGAAATAATGCATCGGGCCTAGGTTTTTCATTTCAAACTCTACATCGAGATTCTTCTTACACTCTATGATGAGCTTTTCTTCTCTTGTTAAGAATAAGTAATCCACATACAGTAGCAGTATAACTGTCTTATTATTCATAACCTTGAAGTAAAGGTTAGAATCAACTTTATTCTTGGTAAAGCCCAGACTCGTCAAGAAACTATCAATTCTACCATACCAAGCTCTAGGAGCTTGCTTCAACCCGTACAGAGCTTTCTTCAACTTGTAGACATGAGTCTTCCTATCCTGTACTTTGAAACCAAATTTTCACATCACATTGTACCAACTTGGTGCATTTGTTCAGCTACAACTTAATCTGCACAATCATGTGCTAGCTCAATGTGCTTTCTGCAAAGCACTATTTGTCTCACTGCTTTGAGAGTATGTCCTTTTCTCTTTATGCAACTGTTCCTCTGGGACTGGGACTCTGCACCTGTAGCTTCTCTGAAGCTGAGAATCACAGTATCACTGTAGCTGCTGAACTCTGAGAGTAGTTCCTCTATTCTATCATGGCAATAGCTTCATCTGAAACTAAGAGTGGCTCAATAACTGATATTGAAGGTAGTTTTTCTTCTTTCATGGGGGTAACTCAATCTCAAATACAGGGACTACTCCCACTGAATCTCATACTATATCAGAATCATGGTTGTTCTGGTTGTCTTCATGAATACTGGAACTATTTCTTCGATTACTGGAGCAAGTGTCTCGTCATAGTCTTCTCCCTCTTGCTGGGAGAATCCTCTGGACACAAATCAGGTTTTGTACATTTTTATACTGTTATCTGCAACATGCTTGATCTGTTAGATCAATCTTGGAAGTCACCACTGACTTCCTTTCCAGTCTTAAGGAAAAATCCATATCCCAGTCCTTCTGACTAGCTTCCTTCTCTGTCACTGAAACAAGGGAATCTTCCCAGGAGATTTCATGTCTCCTAGAGGTCTATGAAGCTATGATCTAGTCTTCTCAACTCATGACATCTGTATGTCGGTCTCTTCATCTGATCCTTTCTGAGATTAGGGTTACTCTGAGTCTTGATTTCTTCTGAGTCTACAAAAACTTCATAGTCTCTGTAGGATATACTTGGTGTTTGAATACCAAGTCTTAATATGACAAGTTGAGTCATGTTTCAAATGAATTGTGTTTCCTATCAAGGTGGCTTCATTCTCCATTGACCAATTCTAATGTTCGGTCATCTTTGGAGCCTTCTGCTTATTATGATCAATCTTCATATGAGATACTATGTATCTCAAAAGTAGCTTCTTCTTCATATTCTTTGGTACATGGATGTATACAATCATGTATACAACTTGAATAGTCCGCTTCATGTCTTATCTAATATGTTGTCTCTTGCAACCATCACTATAGCTCCCTCAGGGTTATCACCTGTGACCTGTCCGAAACAAGGATAACATGGGAGAAAAAATAGACAAGAATAATACTCTTTATAATAATAATAAAACAATAGCAAGAACAATTGTCAGAGTAGCTCTTTTAGATCTATCACTTGTGACCTACCTGAAACAAAAAAGTAAGAAATACAATAATAGGAAATGAGAGCAACAATCTTCTGGTGTTGTGATCAACCATTCCTCCATGGTAACCTGGAAACAAAACAAGAAGTTTCTCCTGGAGGAGATGTTAGTTATATCTGGTAAATGATTACAATAAGCATTTATCTCGATAATGCTCACATGCTACCAAGTATAAAACTTTTCAAAGATTGTTATCACAACTATAGTGTATACTTGTAAGTTATCAAACTTGACATATGCAAATTTGAATCTTATCAGCTTAATCTATCAAACCTGGAACCTGGGGTCTTTGTCCTCAAGAATGAGTGTTTTTGCTTTTCTTCTGAGTCTCCTTCACTCAAGATGACAAGTATTTTCTTCAACCTGTCCTCTGTACTAAGACAATATGCTATCTTGACAGAAATTTGAGTTAGAGAATAAACTTTATAATCTCAATTTTAATCAATCTAATACTTTGATTTTAATTTTGACCATTGGTTAGTATGATAACTTCAATAGATCAAAATTCAACCTGGATATTCATAAGATCACAATAATGTCATAACAAGTAGAGGCATATCAAGGTAATAAAACCTGGGATGCATAGTTCCTCTAAATGTGTTGGATCTGAGATCCTTCTGGATCTATGATTGTTGCTTAGACAAAAGATCCTGCAAGTACCCTTTAAAATAATGATATAGTTTAAAGTTTAAACATATGTAATTACATACTTCTGACAACATCTGCAGGTAGTGGCACCATCAGGTGGTAGCAGAAAGCAATAACGAACTTTTAAAATTTCAAAGGTGCTTCAAATTGTAACTTGAAGTTAGTTGGAGATTTGCTAGGGTAAGTTGCACTAGGACAATAAAATCAGTCTCGACGCTTCACAAAAACTTTCACTACAATTGGTGTGAAGGAATTGGCACTGAAACTTGGGGTTTTATGAGGAAATCATAATTTTTGAAACGTCAAATTTTTGAATTCTGATCCAGGGACTAGATGCACTGGGTTGAGGCGAGTTTGTTGGAGCTGATTCCAAGTTTTACCCCTTGAAACTTAACCTGCGCACTTTTGGACTAATACTTCTGGTACTGGTTCTGGTTTCTTCGTTTTATGGTATAAGCAAAAACTAGGGTTTGACTCTCCGAAGAGTATAGCCAGTGAAAAGGTACACTCAAGCTGCCAAAGGATGCACTAGGGTAGGGCGCACTTCCCTAGATGGTTTTTGGTCAGAAATTCCTCTTTAGTAAAAAGCCCTAATTTCCTTGTATGGCAACAGTGACGTTTTTAGATACCCAGTGAAAGGTTCTCTATTCAGTCAGGCTCTGATACCATGTTAAGTTTTAATGTTTTTATTAGGTTAATTCCAAATTACATGAGCATTCAAGGCATTTCCAAAACAACAACATAAAGAGGATCAATGAAAGAAACAAAATCACAAGCTACGCAACATTTTATCTTGGGAAACCCTCATGGGGGAGAAAACCCAAGAAAACTTCCTCAATAATAGATAGCCAATACAATGCCAAGACTAAGACCAAAACACCAAGAATAAACTAAGACTAAGCACGCGCCTCTCTTCTTCTTCCTCCTCCAACTGCAACTGTCTTCAAGATATGCACACTGGATGAGTGAGTGAGTGAGTGAGTGAACAAGTGAGGTGCCATCCTCACTTATAAATACTAGTTGAGGATGCGCTAGGGTTATGTCTCTTCACTTAGTAGGGCCAACTTCTTCCAAGAGTGGTTAAAACCACTTTATAAACCCTGGGGGGTGACTTTACAAATACCACCATATAAATATGGTTTTGACCAATCCACAAAAGGGGATTTGATCTTATACAACATCCGACATGATCAATCCACAAAAGGGGATTTGATCTATAAGATAATAACACAAATATAATTAGAATATTCTTCGAAGGTACAATATTTCAACACAATCAGCCACTGAAATCAGTAAAGAAACCACCCAAGAAAAGCCTTAAACCAAGTATAATATTTTAGCAATCTTTTAGCAAATTTTGATGGTTAAAGAACAGTTATAAGTGGTTTTATTTTAGGGTGTTATCATCCTTATGGCTGTAGCAAACAAATCCCTATATCAGCAATAATATCCAAAACAAATCACTTGTAAATGTCTCAAAAGATGTGCCTAGGTTAATAGAGAGTTAGGGAAGAAATTTAGGCCTAGTTTAGGGTTAGTTTAGGATCTAGTTAGGGTTAGTCACATAGGGTTAGTGCAGCCTTAATGGCTGTAGGTTAGTGTCTATTACAGTAGCAGATTGTAGTGGTTGAAAGGGTACGCCTTAGTGAGGCAAGAGAGCCAAAGGCTCAAGGAACGTTTCCCCAAAAGAGAGGGACTTAAACTTGTAAAATCACATTTTCCAAGGCAATGATTTTGTTTCTCCAATGCAATAATAAATGACTAGTGCTCTTAACAATTGGGTTAATGGGGTCATGCAAAGAAAGAGCTAAAGAAGCTACCTCCTTGGGGGTGTAAACCCTCTTACTCCCCAAGGCAAGTTTTTCTAGCTAGGATTTAAACTAAGAAGGTGTATGCCCTTATAATTCTCTTAGCAAACCCTTGTTTAACCAATAATATGAAGCATAAAATGATGAAGACAATGGTGGGGGTGTATTCCCTTATATTTCCCACCTAGCTCCTAACACAATAACCTTGAATTGAAACAAATGATAGCATGAAAGTAAACCATACCAATTTCAATGAAAAATGCTAAGATAATCCACCACAATAGCAAGAGAGAAGCCTTCCAAGGCTAGCGCATCACTTCCATCAACCATTACATCAAGATATAACCATAAACAAGAGCCAAGAGAGACAATTTGCCAAAGATAGTGAAAATTTTAGACCAATACTTCTCATAAGAGGGAGAGTTATGTTAAAATGAGATCTTATGATCTCTTTTTTATACAAAATGTCACCAAGGTGACTTGTCCACATATTTAGGGGTAAACCACAAGACTAGGGGTCAAAAAATCTAATCTTTCCCCCTTTACAAAGTAATTCATTTAAAATTCACTTTTGCACATAGGAAAACCCTAATTTAGAAGGACACCCCTTTAGGGGACATTTTGGCATTTGGAGCAAATCGTTGGTGTAGGAGGAGGGTGGCTAGCCTTGCCAAATCCACATGTCAAGTATCCAAGTTGCTTCCTTCATGGTCAAAGTTGATTTCTCCTCAAAACATCCAAGTGCCAATGCATCAACCACACCACCAAACTCTAACCCTCCTAGGTGACGTCATGCCTCTAGATGTGATGTTTTGCCTCTCCCAGGAAAAACATTTGGCATGTGGGGGCTAGGCTACATCGTCCAAGTCATTTGTAAAGCCTTCCAAGTTTGATCTTTCTTATCCGGCATGCAGGCCCTTGGCATACACCTGTGGGCTTCAAGCCCCATGGAAGCCCAAACTAGGCCTATTCTTCCAAAACTGTCCACCAACTAGGTCCTGAAAAGACAAATAAGCATGCCCTCCAAGGATCTCAAGCCATTATGATTTCATGTCATTCTAGCTTGAATTCATGTCTTCTAGATTGAATGTGTAGGAAGTAGATGCATCTACTTTTAACAGTTTCTTGTAAGATTTGTCTTAAGTTTGCAAGATCTCTAATTTGGAGGAGTGGAAGACTCTAGCTTGAGTTTCTAACACCTTCAAGTCCATCTAATCGAAAGGATTCCCTCTTCAATACATCAAAGAGACCCCATAGCCCAAAGTTGGCTTCTATTCAGCATTCCTTCTCCCTTAGCTCAAATTTTCTTTAAATCTTTTGGGTTACTAACTGCTTACTTTATCTTAGATATATATTAGATTTCAAAATCCTTCTTATCTAAGTTAGTAAGTGAATTTAAAAGTTAGATCTAGATTTCATTTTTCAATTTTATCATCATAAACTAGATCTAGCTCAAGAAACATCATTTTTAGCAAGTAATTTACTTCGAAATTTTTCGAGGCTAAAAGTTGACTTGTTTCAAAGATATTTTAATTCCATATTTGGAAATTTAAGTGCCTTTATATTGTTGTTTTAAAACAAAAAAAAAAACAAAGACCCTAAGGAGACAAACTTTTCAACTTGCTCTTCTTAGTTCATTTTTTTGTTCATTTTATGCTAGTTTTACTAAGTTAATTTCAGGCTTTCATACTAATAACCAAAGACACTTCCAAAGTGTTTTTGGGCATCTTCTGTCTTTGTTTTCTTGTTGTTTTGTGCACGTTTGTGAATAGATAAGAGGAAATTTTGTCCATTTTGGGTGGATTTGGAGCATCCGGAACCCCTGGGAGCACCCCTTTCTTCAATAAACACTTGTAAAACATTGTAAAGACTTGTGAACCCCCTAATGAATGGTCACAAGTCAATCCAATAAAAAGTTGTGTAATTTCATTAATAAAATCAGTGGGGCTACAAATTCCCACTCTTCATCCCCCCTAGGGGGAACGGTGTTTTTTTTTGTGATATTCTCAATTTTAGCTTAGATTCAATTTCCACAACTAAGGATAAGCTAAATTTAGTCTTTAATTCAGCACAAAGCACTATAATCTCACATAAACAATAAGGTTAAAATAAATCACATAGATTAGATTTCAAGTTGGAAAGTAATACTTTAATTGTTAGATTAGTTTTCCCCTTTTGCAAAGTAGAACACCAATTGCTAGTTTAGATTTCCTTTCAGCAATTTCCTTTCTTGTTTAAATAAACATTTGCCCTCAGCTCCCAGTGCGGTTCCTGACCCTTCCAGTTGCGAGATTGCCTCGATCTTTTGGGAGTAAGTTTCATACACGCTGGGTTGGTCAGTGGTGATA
>JASDQU010107163.1:115091-132348 GCA_032191745.1 Picea mariana
AAAAATAATTATCAAGACAAAACTTTCCCATGCTTTCTACTCCTATTTATACTATTTCTATCTTCTAGAGAACATTCTAAAGGAAGATCTTTCTAGAAGTATAAACTTCTATTAAGCCTTCTTACATTAGACGTGTTCACATTATTTCATAGGCCTTATTTACTGATGTCGGTCTTTATTACATAGAAAACATATTATTCTACCTACTTGAGGGGTTATGGAGGTTAGGTCCCTAACACAAAAACCATATGTGCCATTTTCTCCTAATTTAACATTCTAAATTTGTTAAGTAATATTAGGGTTGAGAAAAAAATGTATACATATACAAAAAATAAGTTAATAACAAATAAATAATTCATCTACAAAATGAAATAATTTTTTTTTATAAATTTGTTAAATAATATTAGGGTTGGAAAACACATGCATACATACACAAAAATTCAATAACAAAAAGAGGATTCATTTCCAAGATGAAATAAAAAAAACAAACATTTCTATAGAAAAAGGATTCATTTCCAAGATGAAATAAAAAAAAAACCAAACATTTCTATAGAAAGAGGATTCATTTCCAAGATGAAATAAAAAAAAATATTTCTATGTTAGAAGTATAGAAGGAAGTTGAATCTCAGTAAGGATCTACATAAATTGAGAGGGTTTCATAGAAATAGCCACAAGCCTTACCCTAGACAAAAATTGAAACAAAATCCAATCAATGGGTTTGTTAGATATATCTTTTTATCTCACTTGGCACAAACTACTCACACCTTTGTTGTACATAAAAATTATGCCATTGATATTGCTCCTTTAGCCACTTCATCATTTGTAAAGGTGTGGTTTGAGAGTTTTTAGAAATGAATATAATTTCAATATTTATATGGTTTTTGTGAGGAATTTATATCAATTTTAGAGGAAATAAAATTGCTTTTTTTTTTCTTTGAAAAATGGTTATTTAGCTAAAATTCTTCATGAGATTATATGTCAAAGGACATGGAAACAAATTTTTGTAACTGATTTTGCATACACACACACACACATAGATATACTCTCTCATGCACATATACAGATATGTATATCTATGTGTGTGTGGAGAGAGAGAAAGAAACAACAATTGACTTACGAAAAGTGAAACCTTTTACAAGTGGAATTTGAACTTGAGTGGGGAGGATAACATTTCTCTTCCCTAACCACCCAAGATAGACCCAATTGGTATGTATATACATATAAATGTATGTACTTATATAAATATAAATCTATACATAAGAATTTATACACAAACAAATGCACACACACACACACACACACACACATATGTATACGAATACAACAATACATATCTATATACATAGATGTATGATATCCATATCCATATACATACATTGTACATGCATATGGATAGACGTATATGTATATGAATATGATACATACACATATTTGTATATTTATTGTTGTCACAATCGAAATTTTTATATTAAAGATGATTTGGATGGTCTAGTGGACAAGAGAAAGTGTTGGTGTTGAGAACATATGTCATCATGTTTAATGATTAACCTAAGGTACAATTAAGATTGAAAACTCCTGCATTTAAATAAACATGGACTATGTGTCAAATCATTTATAAAATTTTAAATAAATCTTAAAGTTAAGCTAAACGATGAACAAGAGATAAGAATCAACGATGATTGTGGATAGTGGAGGTAGAGATGCATGTGATTTAACAAAGAAATGGACCTCCACAATTGAAACCACTAGATACATGTGGCTGAATCCTAAGGACTTCAGAGGGCAGAGTGTTGATTTGAAAACTGCCAACGAGAACTTCACAAAATGTTAGTGAATTCATATGTGGTTTTTGATCCAATTAATGTAAATACATCATTTAACTAATGAATTTTAATTCATCGATCACTAAAGTGAACCTGATTTTGACTCTAGACAACTATACAAAGTATTCATTTATCATATAGCAATTTAATTAATTAAAAATCAAGCATGGTGGTTGAAGTTAGCAGTGTGAAGGCAAACTTGAGCAAAGCTCTAGTCAGAATTGCCATAGAAGGACTTGTTCGAAGTTTGAAGTTTTCATTCAGGATTCGGGTTCCATATTTTTATCCTGACTCATATCTTCTAGGTATGATTTTACACTCTTCTTTAATTCTTTGTTTCTCCAAAGACAACGATCCCTATAATCTTATGGCTTCAATGAAGAAACCTAATATCCCGGCCAAGTCCATTTTTAAAAATTATCAGGATGAAAACCTTAATGAATAGGATCATGATATTTTAAAGACCTAGTTGAACAAAGATACTCCTTATAAGATTCATTGAGCTATGTTTGGGAATTTTTGAGATGGATTTGATTGAATCTGAGCTGTAGACAATGACCTTGATAAAGCTATTGCTCCTCAAACTTATTTCTCAGAATTTTTTCACCTTTTCCTTCAATTTTATGACCCCATTGATCGAAAGGTAATGACCATAGATGGCTCTAAGGTCATCTTCCCAATTACAACAACTGTTATTTCTAAAATGTTGAAACTTCCTGAAAAACCTACACTTTTAGATGATGAAGTTTTGGCGTCTGAGTTTAAATATCTAGCTCCATTATAGGTAACAGAGTTAGTGACTTGAATCTTGGCGCAAAATGCCACCATACCTGAGATTATTTTACCTTTTAGAGACATCATATTTCCTAAACCTACAAGAGAGGTTATTTCAATGATTTGCATAATATTTGGATATGATGATGAAACTATGGATAAACCTATTCTAGGAATGCTTGAGAACATTTTCCCTTGGTCCAAAGCTCCTCTTAAGAAATTCAATTAAGCCAAATACTTGTCTAATGCGATGCATAACTAATTTATGTAGTTTTCATTAGTGAAACACTTCAAATACTAGTCTTACCTTGTATACCTCATGTCAAATTTTTAGTATCAAAATTTTTGGCAATTGGATTTGAATAGGTATTACTAGAATTACAAGCCATCTCCTGTAACTGAATGGTCTCCCATGATCAAGAAACATGTTGAAAACTTAGGTTTTAAATCCTTTGTAGAAAAATTCATGTATATAACTTATGTTATTTTTTATTGTGAATTTCCACCAAGATCAAGGGACGAGATTGGTATATATTGAATATCACACTATTATTAACGTTTATGGTTCAAAGCTTAAACCTTATCAATTCATTGTCTATCTAACTTCTTGCATATTTTCATTAGAATATGTTCGACGAAGGTTATACTCTAATTATATTCATTTTGGTGCTAGAAATCAAAAGGGTGGTCATATTCATTTCAATGCTAGAAATCAAAGTGCCACCCTTTCTTTGCCTACTAAGATACTTCCATTTTTAGTCAAAAATAAATTAGTTTTTCCTGTGATTAAGAAAATAATAAAATCCTTGAATTTTAAAGAAGAAAAAGATTGAAAATATGATCCTCACCATATGGTCTCTTATTTAAGAATTGGTATAAAATCATGACCTTATATTCTTCAATCAAATATAGAGCTTGAGAGATTTGGTAATAAACAAACATTGGAGAGAGATTCAAGATATCTTGCAGGGAAATCATATGCTCTCAAAGGAACACTCAAGAGATAAATATGACATGTTCCAACCTTTAATGAAGATAAATAATGAAGTTCTAGAAGTAGTTATGATCGATCCAGATTAGCCTCTCAGTGAACTAGAAGTAATGGCCAATTCAATGCCAACAATGGAGGTGAATGTAGAGTCAAACACATAGCTAAAAAAAATGTAATTAGTAATTGAAACCTCTCAGAAAGATGAAGCAGTGACTAGAAAATTTGAGAAAGGGAGAGCAAGCAAGCCTAATAATCATAAAGTAAGCGATCCCAATCAAAAGAAATCTAGGATAGAAGATTCTTTTGACCAATCTAATGAAAGAGATGAGTATATGATATTAGATACTACTTGTTCCTTTGATGTAATCAATCTTGATAAGGATCAAGAGATAGATGAAACAATTTGTTTTTCTAGCACATGATTTTAAAATAAAATGCCTTGAGAGAGATGCAATGACGGTTGGTCATGTGCATTGGACTCTACATAAAGGACCACTCTCATGAGAGTGATTAGTGAGCAAGAATAATTAGGGATAAGAGTTGAAGTTTGTCCAAGTGAAGTTGATTTTAATTTTTTTTGTGAGATGGAGAAAATTAAAAAGAAATCTAATAGAGCCAGAAAAGATTCATTCCCAAAAATTCTAAATGGAGGACCAACAATACCTAGATTTCTAATTACTATAGATAATGATAAAGGATTGTTTGATATGGCTATCTTGTAGTCAAAGGAAAACAAAGCTAAGCATGGAGATAATATTTCTAATTATGATGCCATTGGTATTATGTTTGACTTGAGCAATAGTACATATTATGGATAAATTTGTGTGGCATAGATAAACTAGTGATATGGTATCTAGAGAGATTATCCAAGATAAAATTGATGTTTGCAAGATCCAAAAGATAATATCAAAAATCGCTACTCAACTAAAACAAGATAAGGTTATAAACATAGATTGAGTGGATAGAATACTTGATTTGGAAAATAATTTGATGACATTAGGGATAGACCTCGAGGATAGAGAAGTGGTGAAATCACCAATCAAAGATAGGGATTTAGAAATTAAAGTTCTTAAAAAAAATTGAAAATTCATGATGTTATGCATACCTAAACTAAGGAATTAATAGAAGACCAAGAGGAGAAGGAGAAGTAAATTTAGGAGCTATTTGTATTGAAGAATCAAAGTTGTCATCTACGGTTCACTATTGATAGTCTAAAGAAAGAGAGGGATGGTACGAAAGATATGCCATGATCCAACATATGTCTAAACCAACATTATCTATTATACAAGAATGTTTCATTCATGATAAGGATGAGGAACAATTAAAGCCTTTTGAAGATAAGGTCTCTGAGGTATCAAATAAACGTATGTGTCCTGAAGTTGTATTGAAACTGAAATATAGTGAAGTTGCTCATTTAAGATCATCCATTGGAGGAATGGATATTGTAATAAAGGATTTTTCCCAAGAGAAATTATTAAAAAAAAAGATAAAATATTAATAAAAAATCATCAAGCACTTGAAATATTAAGGAATATCTTGAAGAAGCTTCAAGTCAAACAACATGCATGAAATGCTTGATTGATGTAAAATATCAAATTTGGGACCAAATTTTTGTCATAATGGATCAATTCAAACTTCATTTTAATCTGTTACAACATAACAAATCCATGAAATAGCATATACAATTGGAAGTAAACAAATGTTGGGATGAAATATAAGATAAATCCATGATTAGTGATAGTGTTATCAAATTCATGAATAGTAAATCTCATAATGAACTAGCTTTGTCGGGGGTCTCTGATCGTACAATAGTAATAATAGAAGCTAGAAAAGTTGTTACTGAGAAAAGTCTTATGCATACAACTCAAAATAAATGTAATGAAGTTAGTAAAGCTAATAAGGCTTTGACAAATCAATTCATTCCTTTGTACCAGTTAGGGATACATTCCCATGGATAAATGATGAAAGGATTTATAGTCCACAAGTCTATCATGATGATCTAATGGTTAAAAGGAATGATGTGGAAAATTTTGAGGATATTACTAGTGCCTCTTCAAGACGATAAATTGTGGTTTGAATTCAAATTGTTAAATGATCTTAATGATTTACTTTTAAAACAACTTGCCAATGTCATATGATCTCCTTACTGAGCTATATATAGCATGTAGAAAGTTGATAGGATTTAATTATTCTACAAGGGGTGAATGGAACAAAATTACCAGATTACATTTCAAGAATCCTAATGTTTTGCATGATGCCTCCACATCAATTACGAACAATAGGAGGAGGAATTAACAAGAAATTTATGAAGTATAATGTCATGCCTCCTTTCTTTTTATATTCAACATCCACCTTTATCCATTTTAGGTAAGATTGTTAACATAATCAAGAAGCAGTAGCAGTAGGAACATATAAGAGAAAGAGATAAAGACTTAGCGATAGATTGATAGTTTGGCGTTGAGAAAGATAATACTTCTCCAATGAATTTTGTCAATAGTGTGAGGAATAAAATGAAAAATTCCGAGTAAATAATTGTAGATAGATTTTGTACATTATAGATAGATTAGTGTGTAAGTCCAATTTTTGTACATTTCTCTAAGTTTACCAAGAAATTTTATTTTGGATGTCTATGAATGTATGAATGACTTTTGTTATGAAGATTAATGTTGAAGACTTGTTCTCCATATTATCTTTGTGACTATATTTAATATAATATCAAGCAGTGGTTTCAGTTTGAAATACTTATTATTAGTCCTTATTGAAGGCGTAGAGGGACTATAGCGATCGATAATTTGTTGAATTCATATTAATATGTCCTTTGACTATAAATTTTCGCATCATCTGTATTGTTCGAACTATAGAAGTAAAAACATTATTTTTTATATAATAAAAAAAACCTTATATGTCATCGTATCATTGGAGAATATATTTGAAGTCTTATTGCCAGCTTCGTTGTTCTGAATGTTATAAATGTTTAGATATCCAAAGTTTTGAGCATGGACGCTCTTTTTTAATTTTTATTGAAATGTTTACATACTGAAAGTTCTGAGCATCGACACTTTTTTTTAATGTTTTTATTATTTCTATTTGTATTGAAATGTTTACATACCAGAAGTTTTGAGAATTGACACTCCTTTTGAGGTACTTGAATAGGCCTAACATCTTAAATTTTTACATAGCACGAGGCCCTTAAATAGGCCCGACATCTTAAATTTTTGCATAGTGCAAGGCCCTTAAACAACCCTGACAACCTTAAATGTTTACTTAAATAGGCTTCTCACAATACATTTTTCCTCGAATTTTTCCATACAATGTTGCAGTGAATTTGGAAAATATTGTTGTCCACTGTCAGTCGCATAGCCATCATATGTTTCATACTTCTTCTATGCTTGGAATGCAATTTAGTCATCATTGAAGATACATATATTATTTATTGGTTCGTTGGTTGCTTCTTGTTCGTTGGACTGTCAATTGCTTCTTGTTGTTGTTTGGTTCAACTTTGCAAGATTGAGGTCCTACACCTGCAGTTGGACCTGTTGGTGCTTGTTTCTTGCTTTTGTTTTCTTCAATTTTGCAAGGTTGGGGTCCTGCACCCGCAGTTAGAGCTGTCTTTTTACTTTGAGGAGTTCAAGTCCTGCACCCACAATTCAACCTGTGCTTTTTTCATTCATCGTTGCTGAGTAAGTTTCGATACCATAATTTAATTTGTATTCATTCTTTGTTGTTTACTGTTTGCAGTTTGCAAGTAAAAATGTTTAAGTATTTCCACTCAGATAGTCATCATATGTTTCTTATTTATTCTATGCTTGGAGTGAAATTTGGTCATCATTGAAGATACATATATTATTTACTGGTTTAGTGGTTTCTTCTTGTTCGCTAGTTCGTTGGTTCATCGGTTTCTTCTTGTTGTTTGGTTCAAGTTTTCAAGTTTGAGGTCCTGCAGCTGTAGTTTGGCCTGTTCGTGCATGCTCACTGGTTTGTTTCTTTCTAATTGCTTTTGTTTGCTTCGAATTTGCAAGGTTGGGGTCCTGCACCGATAGTTGGAGCTGTTTTTTGCACTTTGCAGTGTTCATGTTCTGCACCCACAAGTGGACCTGCGGTTTTGTCGTTAATAATTAATGAGTAAGTTTCAATAACACACTTTCATTCATATTTGTTTTTTTCACTTTGCAAGTAAGAATGTTTAAGTATTTATTCATCGTTCTTGTCCTGCAGAATTTCCATAGAGGTTGGCATATCTTTTTCTCCTACTCTTAAATTTTCCTCTGATTTTTTCCTGAGACCCTGCACCATGTCCATGCTAATGTTGTGTGCACAACTCAGGCTGTCATATTTTCTAGCATTGTAAATTCCGGTCCTTTGTCATGTGTGATGAAGTGGAAATCTAGTGCCTATCCTGTCTCTGTCTATCTCGTACGGGAATCGAACCCGTGTCTTTCACATGAAAAATAATATGTCAAGCTTGTTGCCTTTGCAGGATGTTCTTGTAGAAGAAAACTGCATGTAGGTGTAAAAGGGATAGGTATGGTACAATGATGCCTAGGCTATGAAAAAATTGCACAAAATTGGCATATCATTCCATCCTGCTCTTAAATTTTTCTCCATTTTTTCTCCTAACTCTGAACCATACCTACATGCCTTTGCAAAATGTTATTGTAGAAGAAAAATATGTCGAGATGGTGCTAGCAAGAGTAGTATTCCGTGGATTGCAAATTGCAATATTCAATCTCTATGTCGCTTCACATGCAACATTGCTAACATAATGAATGTGTTCTCAAATGCATCACACCATTTACATCTGGATGAAACCATTATCATTCTAGGATACTTCAGTGTTGACATGCTACAAAATAGTGCCATAACAAATAATTGGAAAACTACATGTGCAATTACAATGCCCATTTTTTTTTGGTTGAGATAAAACATGTGCAAAACACACTTATTAACCATATATGGTGAAATGTGACCATATCACAATACAACCTCTTTATCGTATACACAAACTAGTCTGACCACAATACAATTTTTCTTGTACTTGAATTATGGAATATGCATCAAATATATTACAAAATCGTATTTCCATGTCTCAAATCATATCTAGATACTTTGTTTCACAAAACCAAATCATTCAGCTATGACCATCTGATTTCTTAATATTTAATGTCTTGTAATATATTTTGGAAAGGAAAAATTCTATATAATTACAACCATGGATCAAGAAAATCAAAGGTTCATGTTTCTAACTCTGTTTTATTCTATTCCTTTGATTTTCATTTATTGTATGTACATATTACATGTTCTCCCTTGCATACCAGATTACATTCATGTTCGTTGTATTTTGTGTGTTCCCACAATGAAACAAACAGAATAACTAGAGAATATGAAGGACTCTTTACCACAAATGTAGAAGAGGAGATACAAAGGTGCAAGCTTCTACTCTTATTTCATATTCCATTGTTTTGTATTTCATTTATTGTCTGTATATTTGTTCTACTGCTTTGCACCTAATTTATTGTATATAGATACTACGTATCTTCCTACATAATAACTTATCTTCATGTCAATTGTATTCTCTATGCTGCTACATTGAAATAAATAGAACTGTATTTATTTTTTTACATGTCTTCCTACATACCAAATTACCTTCATGTCCATTGTATTTTTTGCATTGCTACATTGAAACAAACAAAATAACTGGAGAAGACAAGGGACTCTTTACCACAAATGCGGAAGAGGAGATACAAAGGTGCATGCTTCTACTCTTATTTCATATTCCATTGTTTAGTATTTCATTTATTGTCTGTATATTTGTTCTACTTCTTTGCAGCTAATTTATTGTATGTAGATACTATATATCTTCCTACATAATAATTGATCTTTATGTCACTTGTATTCTTTGTGCTGCTACATTGAAATAAATAGAACTGTATTTATTTTTTTACATGTCTTTCTACATACTTACTTACCTTCATGTCCACTGTATTTTCTACATTACTACATTGAAAGAAAAAAATTATTTGGACAAGAGGATGAAATCTTATATGCCACAATAGAGGAGGCTAAAGTACAATCTTTGAAAAGGTATACCAACTGTGATAGTAAATCAAACACACAAAATGAGTAGGTGGATATAATATTGGACTAGAAAATGATGATTTGGCAACAGCGAGTCTTTGTTGAGACTTCCCGCTTCCGAACATTTCCCTCCCCATTTCTATTTTCCCACTCTCTATTATCCATTTTTTCCCCTCTTCTATACTTAACTGAATTCCCCTTTGCTTTTCTCCTCTACTTTAGCTTTCAGATTGCTTTTCTTAGTCATTTTTCAAAAAATGTCTAGGTGCACGGGTTGGAGGACTCACGAGTTCACATTTATACTCATGCTTCTATATCACGAATCCGATTGACGACTTCCTCATTTCATACTTAGTCACTTTTTCGATCGTGGGTTCCCAGGCTGGCAGGCTCAAGATTGCGCCTCTAGAATTAGAGGTTCTGCATTATACAGGTTGGCCACCAGACTCGCCCATCATGCCATGTTCCATGTTACACATTTTTGCAGTAAACAATTCCGAGGCATACAATTTGACCGTCGGGTCCTCATGTTTCCTAAGTATCCCTTGACACCCTATTTCATATTCCATATCATTTGAGCCTGTATGTGACATTTAGAATAATTATGGAAAATATGCAATGGATATTCTTATTTAATCCTTCTGATGTTCATGTACACATGCTTGCATAAAAGAAGGTTGGACTAGTGACATGGGAATGAGAAGTCAATCATCGCAAACATCAACATAATGATAAGGCAAAAGGTAAAGATTCATATAGTGTGCTCCTGATATGTTTACCAAACAAATATCCCGAGATATTTATTCATCTATTCCATGATAAATATGTTGATGTTATCTGCAACACATACTTTGCAGTTCACAATAAGTAGTGACGAGCGCAAGTGAGACGCCGAACATAGTGCAAGTTCCGTAGACTAAGAGGTCTGGTTACAAAAATCTGGCCTCCATACTTCATCCAAGTTGTGCGTCTACTTGTACATTTATTCTAGGAAAAAAAGAAAACAAAAAAATAATGCAGACTACCATTCGCATTACTTTTCCTATTCAAAAAATGTCACCAGGTCTAAATTTATAACACCCAATATAATATCAATAGAAGGCTTGAACAGTCGTCGAACTGGACAGGTGTTCATCGGGGACATAATGGTCGTGTATAACACCTACTTGGAATAGGAAAACAAAACTAGATGCATTGTGCATGTTGACATGACATAAAACGAAGCCATGATTATAGTCACACTGACTATCCCTACACAACTTGTCTAGAAACACGCATAAAAGATCTTTATAGGTAATGGGATATCCATTACAAATTTTAATATATTGCCCAAAACAATATATGACTGTGGTGATTGTGATCGGATTATATCGCTTAACGAAACAAGTATTGTGGAAAAAATTCCTGCGATTTGTTCAGAATATCATTTTGTACTAGACACAACAATCAACCAACTTGCACAGAGCAACGACACTTACCCAATCAAAAACATTGGTGCAGTTGTCACACTCATGAGAAAACTTGGCTCGCAACACATTCTCCATATAAAATATGGAGAGTCAGACAACAACAAGGCAATGGTACCATTCTCCATATCCAGATTTTCCCTTTAGTTTCACATGTCCATGTATCTCGGTTATGTTACACAACTATTGCACTGTTCCATGTTGCATCTGCAATTGTTCAACACCTATTCAAATTTGTTTTCCTCAATGGAACAACGATTGCATAAAGGGAAATTTCCACTTATGCTCTTCAAAAATATAACAAAGAAAAGAGATGTTAAAGAAAGGATCTTTCGTACAACCCAAGAAACATTTGTAACAGAATTGCGAACAAACATAGTACAAAATCTCAAGAAACTAACTAGATCAACAATTGTTGTGCATATACATCTACAATTCCATCCACACTTTTCTCATAAAAATTGCCTTCACCAATTTTCTGCAGCTTCTTTTTGTTGTGTAGTTTTATATTATATTGTTCAATATATTAACTACTGTGCTCACGTGCCCAGTTTGAGGGTGTTTTAGTTGCAGTGAATGCGTACTCGACCCCCTTCAAGCTTGTATGTGCCAAATGAAACTCTCCTGCTTCTGCCTCTTCTTTCATAAATGATGGTACAATTGATTGTCTACGATGCAGTAAAACATTCCCTTACATATATAGACATTGCCTCAACAATGGCATCTGAACCATCAACAACACAATCATACATTGTACATTTAGACAACATCTGTTGCAAGATGTGCTTCCTAGGCTAGCAGAATTTCCATACGAAGTATACCTACAGAAAAAAGAAAACAATGTCTACATGATGCATGACTTTTAGATCCATAGAAAATTTACATTAAATGAGGACAATGCAATACTGCATATCAACTAAACCAAAAAAAAAAAAAATCATATCAAGCGTCGAAAGGAAATGAAACAATCTCATGTGTATTTGTCCATGCTACCCAATGAGGATATCCCACATGTAATATAAAACTACTGCCACATGTTCTTTTTTTATATCAAATTGTTTGATGCATAGGTCGATGCATACTACTCTACGGACCCTTGTGGGATCTCCCTTGGCACCTTATGTGTTCATGCATTTCCTTGTGCCTCAACTTTCAATACATTTGGTGTTTACTTGGCTCTTGGTTGTATGTTTGGTTCTGGAAAATTAATGATACATTCAGGATCTTAGTGGTTTTTCTATGATATTAAAGAATATACAGGACCTGCTTTGCGTTTTAATGTAAGCTATGTGAAGAAAATGTAATATGTGGCTCGTTTTAGCACTTGAAACGAAACAATCTCATGTGTATCTGTCCATGCTACCCAATAAGGATATCCCACATGTAAGAGAAAACCAATGCCACATATATTTTTTTTATATCAAATTGTTTGATGCATAGGTCGATGCGTACTGCTCTATGGACCCTTGTGGGATCTCCCTTGGTGCCTTCTGTGTTCATGCGTTGCCTTGTGCCTTGAATTTCAATACATTTGGTGTTTAATTGGCTCTTGGTTGTATGCTTGGTTCTGGAAAATTAATGATAAATTCAAAATCTTAATTGTTGTTCTATGATCTTAAAGAATATACAAGACCTGCTTTGCATTTTAATGTAAGCTCTGTGAAGAAAATGTAATATGTGGCTCGTTTTAGCACTTTTACTTGATCGATGGAATTACCAAAATTCATCTTCAAAAATATTTTGAAATAAAAGGATATATACTATGTGAAGTCCAATGGAACTATCATATAAACCAAAAAAAAATAAAATTAAAATTCGTCATTGTTATACTTACGGTGAAGTTGAAAGTACAGTAATTTTACTTGAACATCACAAAATTGATTTTCCTGTAGCATTTCGATGCTTCTCTTATGCAAACACATCCTGGAAAGTATAAGCATGACTCACTTTATCTATTTCTTGATTGAAGAGCCTATTCACCAATTTAATGCACTTCATAGTTATTGTTAAGACCATCAATGGGGATTTCTTAGCACTAATTCCCACTTCAAAAAATTTCCATCCCTTTTCTTTTTTCCCTCTGCTTTCCCTTTTTGGTTACTTAGTCATTTTTCAGAAAATGTCTAGGTGTGCAAGTTGAAGGATTCACGTGTTTAGATTTCCACTGATGCTTTTATATCATGAATCTGACTGACCGCTTCCCCATTCCATATTCAACAACTTCTTGGATCATGGGTTCCCAGTTAGGTGGGCTCAACATTGCATTTCCATTGTTCCGCTGCCTTCAAACAACACCCAAACTTCCCCGATCTACAAATTGACAACCAAATTCCCCTTTATTTTTCTCCTTTACTTTCCCTTTCTGGTTACTTAGTCATTTTTCCGAATATGTTTCATGCTTTTATATGCCATGTTTCGCGTAACACATTTTGCAATTGAAAGTTTGGAGACATACAATTTGACCATCGGGCCCTCATGTCTCTTGAGTATAACTTGTGGCCCTGTTTTGAAGCTCGTCAATATGCCCTGTTCTAAATATGTCTCATGCTTTTATATTATGAGTCCGACCAACCGCTTCTCCATTCCATACTTGGCCACTATTTCCATCGTCGGTTCTTGGCTAGGCTTGCTCAACATTGCGCTTCCATTGTTCCGTGACCTACAAACAACACCCAAAGTTCCGCGATATACAAATTGACCGCCAAAGTCCGTCATTATGCCTTGTTCCGTGTTACACATTTTGTAGTCAAAAGTTCAGAGACATACAATTTGACCATCGAGCCCTTAGTTCTCCTGAGTATAACTTGTGACCCTGTTTTGGAGCCTGACCGATCAATTTCCATATGTGGCCATTTCTTGGAATCTCTTTCATGGGTTGGCAGGTTCATGAAATGTCCAATGCTTAATCTCTCTTCACCATCCTCGCCACCTTCAAACTTCTTTCTATATATGAAATTATTAAGATTTAATGCTAATAGCTCATCCTGTAGGAATCGTTAAGATTGTCATTAATGTCCGAAAGGCTGGAGGAAATCTGTCATTAATACAAATTAAACTAAGATTTGTGGAGGGTTGTGTTATCCTTTCCTAGTGTTCATGTCAAGCATCATTCAATCTCTTTCTCCTGTCATCCCATTGGCACCTTCACAAAATCTCCAATCCTTAATCTCTCTTCTCTGTCACCACCACCTTCGTACTTTTTTCTAAGTATGCAATTCCTAAGATTTAATGGTAACAACTCATTATGCATGATTCGTAGACATTGTCATTGATCAGGGAAAGTATCAAGGAGATCTCTCATTGATACACATTAAACCAATATTTGCGGAGGGTTATATTATCCCTTCTGAATGTTCATTTCAAACATCATTTGGAGAAAATAAACATTCTCGTTAACTTATGGCAGCAGTTCGACAACAGTTTTGTCTAGATACAGTAAACACCTTCGGACATGATGACTAGAAGTTCCAGTGGTCCAGGGTATATTCTTACTACTTATCTCCATCAGCCCAAAAGAAAAAAGGATATGGTCCCTTGGTGCACCGAGAGATATATTTCAAGCCAAAGAATTCCAAGGAAACCCCCCCTACTCAGACAGCCTGCCCACCTGCGTTGATGGTTGACGCAGAGGTTGACGCAATCAATTTTGAGTCGGAAGAAGATGATCTGATGAATGATGATACAACGATGGATGATGGAAATGCAGACGATGTTCCCATTCCTATGCCAAAATTGAAATTAACCATAACGAGGGGCACTTCCCGGCTCGACGATGGCGGCCCTGACAATACCAAAGGAAGGGGTTTCAGAAAAGAAACTGACGCTGAATGCAATAGCCGCTTTGTAGCTTGAGATTTTGAGTCTCTCGGCTCGGATGGCGGTCTCCTCCCTCAAAGATGTATTCTTTCCTTTCATTTTTAGGGTTTTGAATTGGTTTTGGATTTGTCCCTGGTGCAGCCTGTGTCCCTGAATTCTTTGAATGTAAGGAAATGGTCTTTTGATGCACCCAAAGATATATTTAAAGCCAAAGAATTATTCAATTGCGATACCACTCTCCTATTCTCTGGATATACAATTAAGATCTTAGGGGGTGAGGACCAAAACTCCCAGTGGTGCAAGGAATATTCCTACTACTAATCTCCTTCCGCCCAGAACGGATTAATTTGGACCTATGGAATTGCTCATGCATCCTGTGTCCCTAAAGTCTTTGCCTGTAAGGAGGGGGTCTCTTGGTCCCCTTCCACCCAGAACGAAGTAATTTGGACCTCTCAAATTGATCATGTAGGTTGTGTCCCTGAAGTCTTTGACTGTAAGGAGATGGTCTCTTGGTGTGTCCTCACTTTTAGTTTCGAGCTCTTTTTCTTTCCCTGCAACGTTGTTTCTCTTCTTCCTCATGGGAAGCTTGTGAGAACTATCAATTTTACCACACAGAGGGTTCTTATGTCCTCCTTCATTTTAAGAATTCTGGGTTGCTTTCTTACTGGGGTGGGTCATTGGAGCGATGCTGCGAGATGTCATACTCTTGGCAGTGGTGGTCACAGATTGGAAACTCTTCTCACTGGGGCCTTTTCCCTGTTATTTGTACAAGTCAGTGGTGCTTTGCAATGTCTCTAGGTCGCTAGCATCAGGAGCATGAGTGTTGTTGACCTGTTTCAAGCCAAAGAATTATTCCACTGCGAAACCACTCTCATGTTTCTTTGTCACCTTAGGTCTTTCGCAAGATATTGAGATTGCGGAAGCCAACATTGACCTTTCGAGGAGAAGACTGCACGAACTTCCTAAAAGAGCATGGTAATGAGTTTTCTATGCATGTTCAAGATCTTGTTGATGGATCCTACATGTTGTTGCACTAGAGGAACAACACATAATTGTATGCATGTTTTTTTTTTTGTAACTTCTATACCTGTATTTATGACAAATATGTTCAATGATTTGGTGCAAAGAACTCAGTACAATGTCTATGGATAAATATATACTGCCCACTATTTTTTTTTTATATATTTACTATTAAAAAAATTGCTTTGGAATCTTGGTTGGTGCTTCTTTGCTAGATTTAACATGTCTTCTCGTTTGTATGGTTCGATAGTCCCATAATTCTTGAATATTGTATTGGCTCAAGTAATTTGATCTAATATGGAACATTGAGCAAGTATATGACAATGCATTATGTCGATTCCATCAAGATTCTATGGAAACATAAATGAATTTAAGACATTTTCAAACCAACATTCAATTCTATTTGTAATGCAGATAGAACATAGCAACACTAATTCACAATGCAGGAGTCGGGGCCCTGCCCAAGAACTTTCGTTTTCATCTCAACCTTGCTGAGCAAACAATCTCTTATTTCCCTTTCGCTTCCTTGATTCCTTTTCTCCAAAAGGAAACTTTTTATTAGTTGTCCATCCCCTGGCCTCTATTTGAGCACTTTTACTTTATTAATGAAATTACCAAATTTCTTCTTCGCGAATATTACAAAAAAAAATAAAAATGATATATGGTAGCTGAAGTCAAATGGGGCTATGAAATCAAACACAATATTAAAATTCAAGTTCGTCATTGTTATTTCTAGATATGCAATTATTAAGCTTTAATGCTAACAACCCATTATGCAAGAAGTTTAATACTTAAAATAATATGTCAAGTCATTGAAGAATGTATCAAGAACACAATTATTCCCACAAGTTGCAATAAAAACAAAGCTTCAACAAAGAATTTGCTCACACCCTTTTTAATGGTACAAGCACAATATAAAACTAGTAAGTGGATAAAATATTGGACTAGAAAATGATGGTTTTGCAACAATGGGGCTTTTTTGAGACCAATTCCCAGATAGGAAAATGTCCCTCCACTTTTCTATTTTCCCACTCTCTTTTCTCCCCTTCTTTTCCCTCTTCTATACTTAACCAAATTCCCCTTTCTTTTTCCCCTCTACTTTCTCTTTCTGGTTACTTAGTCATTTTTCCGAAAATGTCTAACTGTGTGGATTGGCGGACTCATGGGTTCACATTTTCACTCATTCTTTTATATCACGATTCCGACTGATCGCTTTCCCATTCCATACCTAGCCACTTTTTTTATTGGGGATTCCCAGGCATGTGGTCTCTAGATTGCACTTCCATTGTTTC
>JASDQU010107164.1:4309-20703 GCA_032191745.1 Picea mariana
CAATGTAGTGCTAAATTGGTTTCTTTTAACAACTTCATCGATAATACTTTTAATGTTCCATATGGCCTCACACAGGAACCAGTGCTAATCAGGATCTTCATATCCTTCTCCTCTAAAGATAGAGAGCCTCATCTCATCTACCATGAAGCTTCCTAGGTTTCATGTTTAAGTGGATGTTGAACTGCTAGTAATAGTTCTCTATGGACTATGGTGATTTCGAATGTTCCGATTACTTAGTGTTTCTGAAACAACATGAGGATTGATATTACTTACTTCAATCATCTACGCAGTTCCTGAGGTTTCTGGCTTGTTTCAACGAAGTTCTTCAACTGCTTCTTCCTATGGCCCCACAGGTTCTGAATGTTCTTCATCTATCAGATCTGCCTCTTCTCCACTGTAGAAACCTTCTTCTCCATATTTTTTCTTAAAGATTTTCTCAAGGTGAACCCCTCAAAATACTCTTCCACTGCACGTATGTCCAACTTCTATGTCATTGTCGGTGTCTGAGTTCTTGAACATTAACCTTTTCAAATCCAACTGATCTACTGTATCTTCAAGATTTTCTTTTCAAACAACACCATCTTGATTCTTAGCTTTATAAAGTGCAAAAATTTTCCTCTGGGTCCTTTGAAAAAGTACCTCTCAACTTGGCTATACGATTCTATTCTGTCAATGACAAACTCAGTGATATACCTTCTAATGGCACTATCAAACCAATGATCTACTGCTATGGATATGGCATTATCAACTCTTTTGATCTTCTGGATCAATGTTGGAGTCCACACCACAAGGGATCTAGGTCTGTTCTTGAACTGGGTATCAGCTAACCTAGCCAACCACTCAAACAATTCCTAGTGGATTCCTCCATAGAAGATCTCATGAATGTTGGTGAAGATGTATCTTTGTAGCCAATCTTCAGTAGTCAGCTTAGGGTTCTTTTTCTGGGCTTCAACGAAGTCCCTCTCTTGATCTTCAATCCACTTTTGAATCTCTATCTTCGATGGGAACCACCTTGACATTCCCTCATGAAAATTCTTTTCCCAGAAACGCAACCATTTGTTGGCATAGGGGTAGACCTGAGGTTCACTCCAAGACCGCACCAACAAGCCCAAGCTACTGGCCCTTTCGGCAGTACCTACAAAGCAGATGCTGTCTCACGTGAAGCAGCTATGAGGGGGTTTCAGGATAGAGATGTCTACAACTAGGGGAATGTCAAGTGGATCTAATACAGTAGCAACACAACATGCATCTATCACTCAACAAGTTATATCCATCCTTCACAGCTATAGATCTGGTCTAATACAATAAAGAAGAGAACAACATAACAACGACAAAGATCAAAAATTAATCACACACACAACAACAGATGCACGTGGTTCACCCTCTCTCTAGGGCTACATCCATAGAACTTTGCTTATGATTTATTAAGGTAAAGCATACAGTTCTTGTATGTGCTCTCAACTAGAAGATCTTCTCTCTTCTCCCTCTTTCTCTCCCCTTCCTATGCACCCAGCTGTAGGACTAATTTTCACACCCAACTGAAGATCTTATAATACCTGAAGGCTCTCTCTCTCAACACTTCTTTCTCACAATACAATAATCTCTCACACAATACTATAGCTAGATCAAAAACAATATTGTACTGCAGAATTACCAAAAAAAACCTCGGCCCTTTAGACCTCTATTTATACATTACAACACCTCACCGACAACCTTAGTCCGAAACCTACGTTCCAAAACCCTAAAATACCAAACCCCTAGGTGTCTAAAACCCTAGGTCAACATGACCCACTTTTTCCGGGCTTCGCCAGCCTGTCTTTCCTTCCTTCTCGCACGGTGATCCAAAGCCTCCAACGGTGGATTTTTCCACTTGTTGAACTATCCTTGATCCATCTTCCTTGCTTACCTATCATCCTTGGTCCTCTCGTCCAACGGATTTTTTTTTCGAACTTCACTCCATCTTTTCTTCTCTTTTGCTTACTTCAACCCAGTGATAGTTGTTGTGTCTCCCATGAAGTTTTCTTTTTACCTTTTCTTCCTTTTTCTTTGCTTCCTTCCATAACCAAGGGCCAACAAAAACATAGCTCAAGACAAACAAGAAGGGTTGAGTCTGCTCGAGTTTAGGTTCCAGACATGTCGATTATGCAAGAATGACCCAAAGGGCCTGGTCTTGCAACATGCTTCAAAAGTTTTGTTCTGTTGGTTGTACGCCCACAACAAATTTGAAGATGAAATGTTCACAAAAAATGCCTAGGACTGGGACGAGGTGGTAGCAAGGATGACCGACCCCAAAATGACTAGGTTTAGGGCCATTAGCCTGGATGAATAGGAGATGACCATAGAGAAATCATCTCAAGAAGCCCTTAGATCCAGGGAAGAAATCAAAGAGAAAGAAGAAATAGAGGTTCCCCTGGTGGCCCCAGTATAGGATAGAGGTTTCCCTATGACACAAGACATATGGGCGAGGATATTTCTCATGATATAACATACGCAATGAGTAATTGATCATCTATAATATGACCTAGAACTCATAGGAATGATATGGGCCCATGCCGACAACCCATATGAAATCCAGGTAGGCCCAAGTGGCCTTGAGCTAATATAAATTGATGAAATTGCGAGGTTAGAAAACCCTAAAATTACAATTCCACGGGCCGGATCACCGGGGGATATTTCATCTCAGTCCAGGATAGTAGGAACATCACGGAGAACAAGCTCACCAAACCCCATCCATGAACTGATAATACCTATGATGATGAATAAAGTCTGGAGGTATCCCTAGTGACTCTTGTGTAGATCACAAAGGAAAAGGAGCTCGAAAAGTCATCTTCCCCATCTCCCGATGCTCAAATTATGATCCCTTCACAGAATGGCCAGGAGGCTAAAAGTGTCTTAGAAACTTAACTACTCGAGGTACCAAAAACCCAAAAGGCCAGTCCAACAAACGAGCCAGGTTCGGGAGAACAAAAAGAAGAAGCTCCTTAGCAGGAAATTGACATCTCAACAACCGATTATCAAGTAAGTACTGAGCCTACCCCCGATACTTCAATTACAACCGATACTCAACCTCCCGATGAGAAACAAATAGAGGATGGACCTTCGAAACACATGGAGGAGGTTCAAGAACCCAGTCTTGAACAAATATACACCATTGGGAACTTGGGAAATATGCTCACTTGGGGAGATCAACAAATCCATGAACTTGTGGATGAAGTTGTTGACATACATTCTATCTCCTATGATCGAAAAAGGAAAGATATCATGCATAGAACCACCAAGAAGAGGAGGATTACTCTAGATAGCTCCATCCTCATCACCATAGAGGAAAAATGGATCAACACAGAGCATGTCAAGACATCTGAACTTATCGGCGCAAGGATGGAAATCACAGATGCCACCCTGGATAGAGAAAAAGGGGATGAAGAGGAGCTGGCCATTGCTCTAAAGGAATTGTAACATCTGTGCCACTTGGAAAAATATTACCAAGACAACACACACGCTGCGATGTTCCTGTGGAGTGAATTCTAGGAGGCCTACAAAAAATTTATAGATGAATGACACCTATTCACTGCAAGGATATTTGAGCTTCAATAAGACACCCTCATGAAACTGGTGACGTGCAAGGATATGGAGAGGTGGTATGGAAAAGCACACCAAGATGTGGAAAGGATTGACTATATCAGTGCGGTGCAACAAGACCAAGATGCCGAAGAGAACGACATCCGAGTGCTAAGGGAAAGAAGCATCGACTACATAAGGAAATCAGTTGAATATTGGGTAAACCTGGCTCAGGAACCTCGTAGGGAAATACAAGAGTAATGGGTTGAGTATGAGAGAAGCTGGACCAAGATCAACGGGGCAATGAGAGACATTCGCCTCCCAGAATTCGTCACACCTGATGACTTTGTCGACTTGTGTGACATAGTCAAAGCACATGCCGAAGAAGACTCATCATGGGTTGTTGAAATAGAAAAGGTGGCATACATGGTACCAAGATAGGTGCAATAGTTCATGGAGCACCCGATCAGATATCTATCCATGTTGCAGTAGTTATGTGCCATAATAGTCAAGTATCCAGCACATGCAGTAGATATAAGAGAGATCCTCTCAGCCCCAATGGAGCAACATAGATTCCTGTATGCTAACACATGCGAGGGTATCTTTGTCAAGTCATTTGAGTATGAGAAGAGTCATCCACTCAATTCAGATCATTTGCTGACTCTCTGAGTACTAATAGAAGAAAGCACCATGTGGTGGGTTTTGTTTTACTTAGCTACATTTTAATAATTATTTTTAGTTAATAGTATGTTATAAATAGGATGATCAACCCATTAGTAGGAGGTCGATGGTTGTTGCAAAGACCCTCATTTTTGGATTTGTAAAGAACTATTTCAAAGCTTCCTTAATTGAGAAGTCTTGTTTAGGACCAGAGACAAGTTTGTGTTTTTCATCAAAAGCATGTGTGAATAGATCTGAATAGGAATTATTTATGATTCTATCCAATGAATGGATGTTGTAACGAGTAAGAGTTTCTAAATCTGTTGATAAGTTATCTGATTCAATGTTTTACATTTCTTGTCTTTAATGATGAAAAATAAATCATTGTGTTAGTATGTGATTGATGATTAGAGCTAAGGGAACTATTTTTCTTTCCATCGTTTATTGCATGTATGTTTTCTTATGATAAATTGTATATGAACCAATAATTGGAACACCAGTAGGTTAATGTATTAGTACTAGGCCTGTGGTAGAGAATCATTGTCTGCATGATAGAGTGAAAGGGTTATCCCAAGCTTAGCCTTCTCTAGTAGTTAATTTTTCCTACCTTGTTACCTAGTTGGTTTATATCGACTACTATATTATATCGGTCCCACCTATAAGAGAAAATAAAAAAAGAGAACGTCCAAACTGAAGGAGAATATTTCACTAGAAAACATATATCCCATTGATTATTTGTCTGGATCGAAAGATCTAGAGAACCATTCCACTATTAAATGTTGTAGAGAATAATTGGGCCTCGGTGGCAGGTTTGGTTCCTACTATTGAGTTAGAGGGATTTAGGATCCCTAAAAAAAATTGGCACTAGAAGGAGTGCCTGAAGAATGAATGGATGACAATATATTTAACATAAAACTTCAAATAGTCTGTAGATTCAAAAAAACCCACATGCATGGATATTCATTCCCAAGATATCCCACACACAATGAGTTCTCCTGAAATGAATAACTCACCCCAGCACAAGGAAGAACATCTTTTCCTTGATATATCATATGCTCTTCCTCACGATGAATTAAAGTAATTTAGAATAATCACAAGATCTTACAACCGACAGATCGGTGCATTTCCCTTAGCTCTGTTACTTCCTCGAAGAAAAAAAAATAAGCATACTAGTGGTTGAGTCCCCTGACCAAGTTTCTGTTCACACATTATAAGACCTGATAGATTTCTCCATCACCGAAATTGAACATCCTCTTAATCTAATCCCTAAAACGCTAGCCAAAAAATTCACCGAGCTCGACGAGTTTTCAGAAGAGGAAGCGTTTAACTCAGAACACTCTGTTTCGGGATCTGAAGAAATGGAAGATAAAAATGACCATAATGAAGAAAGGGGAAATCCACCTCGGAATAATCAACCTTGGTTGGCCATATATGTTTTGGCCATCCCTGGATGAGTACACAACCTTCCCCGACATCTAGAGAAGTTACTCTCTAAATTTGACCCTAAAACCTCAGGATTGCCTGAAGACGATATAGAAAAATCCATACTAGCTATCAGGTTGATGAATGTCCAACATGGATATGTAGTATGCAGGATTTTCCCCTATACTTTTGAGAAATCATCCTCCACGTGGTATTTTAACTTCCCTGTAGGATCCATAACTAGTTGGACAAAGTTTCAAAAGGATTTTCTAGATAAATTTGCAGAAGAAACCACTATAGGAGCTTTGATGGATGAGTTGTTCATTGCTACCATGAGTTCAAAGGAGAAGGTCAAATATTCCAATCAAAGATTCACCACTATCTTGAACAAATTCCAACCCGAAGCTAAACCCACTTAGTAGTTGCAAATCGAAGTATTTGCTAATGCTCTCCCAGCTTCTATTTCCATGTTTGTTAAGAGGGCTTCCAAAGCAACCCTATCCGAGAATTTTGAAAAATCCAAAATGATAGAATTTCAAATGAAGGGATGTAAAAAAGGCCAGGTCTCATTGGTTAAGAAATAATTTCAACCTCCTCCCAGGAGAGGACTATTTTTTAGTAGACCCCTAGGGAAACAAACAGAACAATGTCCCGAAAAGGGAAGTGGGGACATAGATTACCTACAACGCATGGTCAAGAAGTTTTCAAACGATATCATAGATGGGAGGGAAACCAAGGCTAGAGTCCATATAAACCCTTTTAAAAAGGAATCTGCCTTTTAAATATATTGAACCTCCCACAACCAACTTAAACATCGATTTGGGAAATGTAGCATCTAACTCTTTTTGTACCTATCATCAAGAGAATCACTCTAAAAGATACTTCCCTCAATGGGTGCATGCCATGAATTTGATGGCCAATTGGTTTCTAGATGAAGTCTCCCTGGTCGAACAATCAAGAAACTCAACTATGAATATTGTTGATCAAGAGGAATCCAATCCACTAGAAGAAACAACCATGTTGATATGGAACCCTGATCTACCTATGCCTTATTATGACCTATTTGAGGTTCACGAACCACCCGCAAAAGTCTTGGTTGTGAAAACACAAATTAGGGGTCAAATTGTCTCAAACGACCTTACTACGACCAAAAATTCAGGAGGAAAACCAACTCCCAATCACCCAAAAGAACCTTATTCACCCCAAAGAAACCCTATAAGCATCCATACATGAGAATTGACCAATCTAGACTACAACATAGTAGAAGATTTGAAGAAGTTGAAGGAAAATATATCGGTCATGGACTTGTGTAGAATCCCTCAAAAAAAGGACTTTCTATTACAATCATTGAAATCAGTAGAAATTCCTACGACAAGCACCCACCGAGGAGAAAATATAACTCCCACAAATCCAAGGAATAAACCAACTGTGAACACCTTCTCTGAAGATAAGAAGTGAAAACCTTTTGTCCCATCGTTTCTCTTGACATTTGAAGTCTTCAACATAAATCTCCACAATGTTTTGGTTGACTCGGGAGCATCCTCTAATGTTATGCCATTGTCCATTTGCAAAAAATTAAACGATGTCCCTCTCAAAAGAAATAAACATGCTATACAATTAGATAGAACCCAGGTGAAGGTTATGGGAGATCTCAAAGATGTAATGATCAGAATAGTGACACACCCTAAATTTGTGCAAGTAATTGGCATCATTGTAGTAGATATCTCATAAGCTTATGGATTGTTACTAATTCGAGATTGGTATGAGAAGTTAAACAAATACTTCAATACAGATTGGGCTCACCTTTGGATGCCATTAAAGGGACCCATGAATATGATCAAGATCTAGGGAAATGTATCTAAAACATATTGTCACTGACTTATAAACCCTCAATGAACCCTCATCGACATATTTTCCCATTCTAGGCAATTATTCCTATGTCTCTGATTTTGGGAATTTTTTCCCCCTCTCATCTGATGTCCTTCTTACTTAAAACTCCAAAATGATTTTTCAAGAAAAATTGTTGACGATAGCATAGGAAACCCTCTTCTGTCAAGAACCTGCATTAGAAATCAAAGAACAAACATGAGGAGAGGAAGACAGTGACAAGAAAGAGGAAGCCGATAGGTTTTTCCCACAATTTTGAACCTTATACTTTGATGGATCCAAATCGCAAGAAGGGTTAGGGGAACGGTGCATCCTCATTGATCCAAATGGTAAGCAACATTTCATGTCCTGTATACTAGAGTTCGAATGCACAAACAATATCGTCCAGTATGAAGCTCTATTACAAGGGATAAAGAAATCCATGGACTTAAATGTTAAAGAATTGAAGTTTTTCAGAGATTCTAAAATCATCATTAGACAAGTGAGGAACACTAGACACTTCAACTCTCCATGCCTGAGGAATTATCAATAGGAATTGCACAGGCTAATAGAGCATTTTGAAGCCTTCAATATTACAACAATCCCCAGAACAAAGAACATTCTTGTTTATTCTCTGGCCACCATTGCCTCAAGGCTATCACCTCTAGAATATTATGAAGCCTATTGGTTCACTGTGGAGCTACTCTACAAACTATCGATGCCCATCAATATTTATAATTGGACGGTCTTTGAAGGAGATGAACTGATCATAAAATGTTTGACCAATCAGGATAATTTTGAAGACTTGGATATTGACGATGAAGTATTCCAGGAACAATCAGTAGAAACCGATGCTCAGATAGATCAATTGATTGACAAACCAAGCTTTCACATGATACCAAAGGGAATAGCCAATTTATAAAACCTTTTTGACCTAAGGGAAAGATTTAAAGGATAAAAGAACACGAAGACGGGGAGTTCTTGTCTCATGCACGAAACTATAAATTTAGGAACCCCGAAAAACCCCCAAAATATAAATCTCAACAAGACAATATCTAAAGAGGGAAGGAAGGCCTATCTCAAATGTTTCAGACAGTATCAATTTATTTTTTCATGATCCTACTGAGATCTGAAAACTTATCATACTCGTATCATTCAACACACTATCCCGTTAAAACCTGAAGTAAAACCCTTCCAACAAAAGCTCTGAAATTACCACCCATCCCTGGAGTCTCTCATGTGTCAGGAGTTAAAGAAGTTACTATATGCCAATATAATTTTCCAAGTTAGACACTCTACATAGGTAGAAAATTTAGTTCCTGTGAGTAAAAAGTCTAGGGAGATCCAATTGTGCGTAGATTTCATAAACATCAACAGAGATTTAGAAAAGGAAAACCACCCAATCCCACCAATGGAGCAACTCTTGTAGACTGTGTCTAGCTCTAAGATTTTCTCCTTCCTAGATGGTTTCTCAAGTTACAAATAGGTTCTAGTTTCATAAGAAGACCACTTGAAAACTACCTTCCGAACCAAGTGGGGAACCTTTTCTTTTAAATGTATTCCCTTTGGGTTAATCAATGCAAGAACGACCTTCCAAAGGGCCATGGATGTAGTATTTTGGGGACTAATCAAAAAATGTGTAGTAGTATGTTTGGATGATGTGACTATGTATTCAAATAACAGAGAATATCACATCCAACATTTAACCCATATTTTTGAAAGATGTAGGAAATATGGTATATCCTTAAACCCTAAGAAAATTATTTTTGGTGTCGAGGAAGGTAAGCTATTAGGCCACATTATATCCCAAGGGGGTATTTGCATAGACCCAACAAGGATTAAGGGTATAGCTCAACTTCCATTACCTCACAACAAAAAGAATATGCAATCATTCTTTGGGAAAATTAATTTTGTGAGGTAATTTACCCCCAATTTCATTGAAACTATTAAACCCTTACAAAAAATGATTCATAAAGATGTTGAATTTAAGTGGGACGATGAACAGAAAAGGGATTTCAACAAAATTAAGACTGCAATATCTCAAGCCCCAATGTTGCAAAGTCCCGATTTCATCAAATATTTCTTCCTCTATACTTTTTGCTCCAACCAATAGTTAGTTGCAATATTAACTCAGAAGGATGATGAAAACAACAAGGCCTCAGTATCATTCATGAGCACTAATATCCAAGGGGACGAACTAAATTACCATGCTATAGATATGAAGGATTCTGCAATATATAAGACAATAAAACACTTTAGATATTACGTCCTCAAGAACCATACCAAATTCATCATGCCTCAACCTGCAGTCCAATCTCTATTTACTCAACAGGAGATGGGGGAAAGAAGAGGAAACTGGATGGCAATAGTCTAAGAATTTGATCTAGATATTAAAATTGCTAAACTGGTTAAAGGAAAAGGGTTATGAAAACTTGCAGTTGAAGCCCCGGACCAAGTAAATGAAGACCCTAGATGGGAGAATGAATTGGCATTATGGTGTGGTGAAGCTTCATACGTCTCCCCAAAGCATGAGTCTTGGTACGAGAAACTGACTTATCTCATGCATCATGGGACTTTTTCCAGAAAACCTGAACCCTAGGGAAAGGAGATCCCTCAGGTTAATATCCACACAATATTGCCTCATAAATTTGGTACTATTCCATGTTAATTATGATGGGGTGCTTTTAATGTGTCTTGAACGTGAAGATACAAACAAAGTTCTAAAGGAGCTCCACGGTGGTCCCTCTGGTGGAAATTTCGCAGGAAACACCACTGCTCATAAAATACTGAGGGATAGATATTATTGGCATACTCTGTTCAAGGATGTTCACACATATACTAGAAACTGCAAAGCTTTTCAAATAAGCGCGAGGAGGGAGAAGAGAGCAGTTGACCCACTCCAAACGATGGTCGTTTCTAGGCCTTTCGAGCAATGTGGGTTAGATATCATAGGAGAAATTACACCGAGTTCTTCAAAACAACATAGATACATACTAACCACCACATATTATCTCACGAAATGGGCAGAGGCCATCCCTCTGAACCATGTGAATGAAAAGGTGGTTATCCAATTCATAGAACAACAGTTGATCACAAGGTTCGGTGTGTCCTCCGTTCTTTTTTGTGACAATGCAACTTACTTTTACTCCACCTTATTAATAGATTTTTCCCTCAACAAAGGAATTATAATCAGATACTCTGCAAACTACTATCCATAGGGGAACGAAGTGGCATAATCAACTAATAAGAACCTAGTGAGGATATTGAAGAAAATAGTTGCAGAAAACCAGAGGAATTGGAATAGTTCACTTCATAATGCTTTATGGGCCGATAGAGTTACACCCAAGGAATCTATAGGTAATTGCCCATACTTTCTGGTATATGGACAAGAAGCCATTCTCCCGAATGAACTGTATCTTCCATCCCTTCAACTTGCTCAGGATTCAAGAGGACAACCCTCACTAGTCATACAACAAAGAATTGATACCCTCCTTATGCTGGAAGAAGAAAGGGAGAAATAAAAATCAAAGTTCATAGCTCATCAGTAGATAGTGAAAAGGTGGTTTGATAAGCATAAGACTAAGGAGAATAATTTTGAGGTAGGAGACTTACTGCTAAAATGGGATAGAGAAAATGAGCCGAAGGGAAAAAATCTAAGTTTCAGAATCTATAGCTCGAACCTTTTTAGGTGGTCGAGAATATTGGGGTAAGAACATATCGACTACGAAATCTGAGGGGGTAACTTGACACCCTCTTGCTTAATGGCCAAGCCCTAAAACAATATTTCCATTAAAAAAAAAATTGTTATCTTTGTGTTTTACAATGTTTGTTTTAGATAGGTCGATTGCGGGATGCATTTTTTGTTTTTCGTCTTTCTCTATTTGTACTTCTGCGCATTTGAATATTGTGTTTAGAAAGATAATGGTTGACCTTAATTCATGCGATATAACTAACTCTATTTCTCACTCTTCGCTCACATACAACACAAGAAATGATAAGAGACCTACGGTTACTTTAGGGGGTCTTCTACCTAACCTACGCAGATGAAAAAACCTTGGAAGAGTGATGAAGTGTTTTCCTGGTGGTCTGGTAAAAGCTTAAAGGAGATATGGTAATATGGAAAGGGCTACATGTATCTCATAGACAGAGCTAGAAAATTTTCACCCTAACCATCTCATTTTGCAAATAACAGACATCCTCCTCTCCCACTCACTGAGGGAATTCTGCCAAAATAAAATCAACTATATCAAATGAGCGCACAATAGGAGAGGGTATGTAGATAATTCTATTTAGGCTATGGATGCTCACTGGAAGTAGAGAAAGGTCTGTGATGTCAGGGTGACTCTGTTGGGGCTATGGACGCTCGCTGGCAGCGGAGCAACACTATAGCAAGTGAATAATGGTAACTAAAAGGCATAGTGCCAGTGAATGCTTTACCAGGATCTTGTCAAAGTGGGCATGAGTCAGGGTTACAGGAAAATAAGGTGGAATAAAGGTTGAAAACCCCACAGGAAGGCCCAAATGCACCAACGAGGGATTTTCAAATGCAAGGATAAAAGGGGCTTTGAAAAAAACCAGTTAAGTTCTTAACCAGCTTTTGCATCAGTTGATCCCAAGGTAGGAACAAAGATTATTGTTTCACCCAGTAAGTTGCCATTTCTTGAGCACTGAACACACCCAAAAAATCCTATGTCAAATTTCTACCTTTTTGGGTACCACTTGATCTTTGCATTGTCTGATTCAACTTCATTTTGAGAAAGGTTTTGTATTTTTTTATTATCATGACTCTCATTAGCTATTCAGGTTTTTTTGAAATTATGAAACCCCATGACTTAAAGGGCCTTAGCATCTAAATAAAGAATCAAACACCTGACATGCTCATATTCGACATCAGAATGAATTCAAAGAAGGAAAAGAACCACTCAGGAAACCTCATTCATCGAGCGTCGATATTCATCATTATAAGAAAAAGGAATTTTTTGTTTTGATACAATTCTTGCATAAGGATATCGCTGATAGTTGATTCCCCTTCGACATTGGTAAAAGACGAGGGGAATAAACGTTAAAAGGGGGAGAAAAGATATCACTGATAGCCAATGCCCGACATGCTTATCAGAATCGGGGAAAACCTAAAGGGATATCAACAAACATTCTGACCATGATAAAGGATATTCACGATCGTCTATCCCGGATGTGTTTTCAGCATCAGGACTTTTTTAAGGAAGCTAATCCGAAGAAAGCACTTGATAGTTTTATTAGAGATCGCCAATCCTGGATGATTTTCAAGCATTGACAAGCTAAGTTTTTTTTAGAACAAATAACTTAATGAAAGTCCCGACCCTGATTAATACATGCAAATTAGGTCACTGGTATTCAATGCCACATGTCTTTTCCATATTGGAGAACCATATAGTCTAGTTTTACCCCGAGCCATTCTTGGTTCCCTAAGTCCGAGTCACATCTCCAAGTTATCTTTTCCATGGAAGAATTGTATGGTAAGATTGATCGGCATCGAAGCTTTTTTTAGAATAAAATCAACGCAAATATTCATAGAACATCCCCAATCCCCGATCCATCCATTGAGAAAGTGACACGATGGGACATTTTAGCGTTAGATACGATTGGATTTTGATCATTTAAGGCGCTAATTAATACAAAATCCTGCATTAGTTTCTAACTCATGCGCCAATCAAAATGGTCATTTAAAACCACTGATAGACCACATCACCCTCCACTCCTCCATCATCAACCCACGATGAATTTAAGTTGTAGAGATTTGGTGGAAGATTTGTTTAAATTTCACAGATCACCTGAATTGAATGGTTGATGCAACACGATAAGTTATTCCTTGGTTTAAATTCTCTTGAGTCGTTGTAAACGAAATCATTCTACGTGCAAGGAAATTCAGAGCATCCAAAGAAGAAAGAAGAGTAATTTGAAGGGTGCAAAGATCTCGTGAGTATCAAAATAGCCAGTTTTAGCAAGATTTACAGGTATGTATCAAAGTTTGTGGATTTTACATGGTTATAGTTCATATAATTTTTATTTGCTTTTATTCTTTACACAGTCTCTAAAATTTTATTTTAATTGCAGTAACAATGTCGCCAAGAAATCCAACCACCAGATGATCTCCAAGAGCACCGAAGATGAAAGAACCATAGGTAGGTGAAGGTTCTTCTCCAAGGGACATAAGGCAATTACAATACACTCCGAGGCCGGAACCTATCATCAAGACATCGACAAAGAAGGCTTTCATCCATCCTCCGACCTTTGGACATATAGAGGCAAGCACAAGATCCAAGATGTCACTCCCACATTGGGGAGAAATCTTTAACAATATCAGCATGGAGGAATACCCAGAATATATACCACATAGTGATACAAATGTTAGAACGCTCGACGACGAAGTGTTCCTGAACATCTGATGGTCATACCTGCATATGGTGGAAAAAATAACTCATTTTTTTCCCTATATTGAAGTCTTGAAGTGGCTCATCAACCACACAGACACACAAATATGTTTGATCAACGATGACAATGATGGGTGTGTCAGGGTGTTCCTTCCAATGTAGGTCCAAAAATACTTCAAACTTCGAGACCCCAAGGAACGTATAAATATATATTTCATCGTGAAGTTCTATGGGTGCCAAGACACCAGCCGAGTGATGGCCTTATGGTGTAGGGAAGAAAATAAATACACTAATAGGAGAACTGGCTGGTATCAGACGAGCAACTTAAGGGAGCCATACATCTATTTGATGGCTCTCATCTACTTATTATATGGAGAGAAGGATTGCTCTAGGTTTTCAGAGGCATGGATGCCCTTAACTTACACAGTGGCTATCTTCAGGAATAGTTTCAACGAGGTAGCCATAATTTCTAAACAACTGAGCATCTGTATACAATAAGCTCAGATGTTGAAGGAGGGAGAGATATTAGTTCTCTACATGGATTCATATTTTCTTGATTTCATGTGCGCCAAAAACATTTTTCGCCAACATGAATTTGAGTTAGCATGTTGTAGAGCTCTCGGTCAATGTCTATTTCAGCATCCTATGGGATATTAGGTTCAATAAGTCTTACTCGCTCATCTGTGATGAATTCATCACATGAATTTATTTCATTCTCTTTAAGAAGGAATGCTCGAGACTATCGGTTGCGGCCAAGAAAATGATTTCCAAAGTAGGCCACTGGTACTTGGACGAGTGCGACACCTACATCTGGGTGTTCAGGGCCACCATAGCACCACATCTCCTACTAGCGCATGCCCCTGATCGACTTGTAGTGGGAGAGATATGCTATCAATGTTGATTAAGGTTAGTTGTCATTGATGTCAACCCTTGAAGAAAGCTCGGTAGCACAAAGGTTTGGGTAATGGACCCAAGTTTGTTTGATGTAAATATGACTCATTATTTTCTTGTCATGGTTGATAAGAAGTATAGATGGATGAACTCCAAAGTGGTCCCCTTGTGGTGAAATCCCTCATGGGAAGACACTTTGTAGATTGAGTTATCCTAGAAGTATGATTAGAGAACCCATGCTTATTTGTGGAATAATGAGATGAAGGTTAGTAAATTTGTTAGTGAAACTATCCTATATGGATAGTGTTTTTCATACCATTTCCGGTGGTATGTGGAACGTCACATAACTCCTCACGGTTAGAGAGTTATGGCCATGAGAAGTTGGAGAACCCAGGTTTGGGTAATGAACCCAAGTTTGTTTGATGTATAATGGTATGAGTTTTGATATATTTTCAGTTAATACTATTCTATATGGATGGTACATGTCAATCCATTTCTGGTCGTATGTGGAACGTCACATAACTCCTCACGGTTTGAGTGTTATGGCCTTACGAAGTTGGAGGACCCTCTTACGTCATCTAGAAGCCCTAAAAGGTCAAAGTAGTAAAAGTGGTTTAAGAGATTTAAGAAGGTAAATAATAAAGTGAAGTGATGAGTGTACTATCATTCAAAGTGACTACAAAATAAATTATTTAAATAATAAATTTAATCGGGAAATTAGAAGTAGGTTAACCCTAAAATAAGTAAAGTGGGCATAGTGACCTAGAAGATGTTTTTAAGGAAGCTACTTGGAGAGTATAAATAAGAGACAAGGATCTCTCATTAAATGCGCACTTGAGAATATTGAATACCTATAACTTTTTGAGGTAACCAAAGGATATCTAAGCCGAATTTATGAGGAATGTGAAGAAAAGAAGGCCGGAATTCAAGGAAGGATAAATTCTTTTGATGATGTTTTCTAAGGTATGTTTTTTCAGGTCATCTCACCATTTTCTCAATAATTTTTTTTTGTAGAATGATTCAGACCGTGAAATCACTATTCTATTGAGGAAACATATCCAATTATTTGTGGTAAAAAAATCATATTTTTGGAAAGTAGGATGTGTGGCTAGTCCTGAAACTAGTCAAAAAATGGTGTTTCGGAAAAAAACGTCATAAATTCTTCATAACAGATCCAAATTTCGTAAGAACAATTTTTTTGGTTATATTATAGTATGTAGTATTCTTTGTAATAGTTTCATATCAATTCAACAAATATTCCGTGAGGGGCATGCTCTACAAGATCGCTCTCTATAATAAACCAGAATTCAACAAGGTGTGCCATTTTTCCTATAACTCCTTTTCTGAGAGGTTCCAAGTAGTGACACATGGAGGAATTGCATAAAACACACTGAATAACATTGTGTATCAGTTTCATATATTTATTCATTACAGTTACAAAGTTATTATTATTTCAAGTTAGGGTTGTTGACTAATCCAAAACTAGTCTTGTGAGACTAAAGAAACGTTTGATGAAAATGCTAGTCTCTTGTTGTTAAAGTTAAGGAAGGTTTGCAGGTATGTAATCATATAAACCAGGCCTATTAC
>JASDQU010107164.1:23300-44584 GCA_032191745.1 Picea mariana
ATGTTTGGACTAACAAATGGATGCAGGATCCTAGAAAGAATTTTTTGTAGGTTAGCTCCTATGAGCCTAGTGCGCAGTACAGGAAAGGTTGGGGATCACTTAAATGAAAGAGAGGATTAAACCTCTATGACAGTTGCAGAAGACCATGACATATTTCTAAGGAATTCCCTGGGAAAAGACCTAGTTATCTTTGTTGTAAAACTATGGACCATGATGTGTTGGATTTCCCTAGAATGATTTCTTAGATTGAAGGAATGAATCTAAATAAAGAAAACCCTAAGGTAGATCTAGAAATAGTAGAACCCCAGAAAGAATCAAAGAAAGTATTGCTACAAATAAATGAAACCCTGAATGACCACCGACATGTCAGATATCAGAGATCTTCAAAGAAAAAGAATGCCTTGAAGCAAGAATAGAAGACTTTGACATTGACTGTGTTCTAGATAAGGAAACATAGGTCAATATCATGATAGAGAGAACTTGGGAAGATATAGGGAATCCTAATATGATTCATTAATTAAGAGGAATAGGGTTATTCAGAGGAAAGTTGATAAACCTATGTGGAAGGCTCGCTCATATACCTATGACTGCCAATGGAACTTCGACAGAAGAAGATTTTGAGATTATTAAATTTATCGAGGATAGCGCCCCATTTACCATGTTACTAGCAAAACCTTGGATTGACAGAGATTGATCCATATGAAAGGAAGAAGAAGAATTTTTGGAGCAAAAGAAGCAAGAATTACAAGATTTCATGACTAGAAAGATCACACACTTGATCAAAGAATAACAGAATAGATCGAAGCTATATTACACTAGAGACTTGGATGTCGAAGTTGCAATAACACTAGAGGATCCACAAAAGATTGAAGTACCTATCTCAGAAAAAGAAGAAGTATTATCTGGGAACCCTAGGGAAGAATCTCAACAATGCGAAGTGACTAGGTCAAAAGAAGACAAAAATCAGAATGGAAAAAGAAATACCGAGATGAAGCTGACTGGAAAGAAGGCTAGAAATTTAAGTAAGGAGAGAGCCAAGATTGATAAGTTGCAGAAGGCTCCAGAGGGAACCTCGTAGAAGGAAAAATTGAAAAATTGGAGATTCACCAGGATATCAGAACAACGACACATGGCACTTCACCATGACGAAGCAATATAGTCGTTGGGGACATTATAACCGTTAGATCAATGCTCTGAATGGATAGAAATCCATTTATGGCCAGCCATCTCGCCATCCAACCTTTGGGACCATGCCATAATGGAAAGAACAACCTAGAAGCTATGCAGGATACACCCGAAACTAGCAAAACAAAGAAAACTGATGAAGTACAAGATTTAAGCAGTCCCTCGGTGAAGACTTCTTCCATGTCACCATAGTAAGGAGGTGATGGCGAAGAGATAGATGACACAGAAGCTGAACAAAGGAAAGGTGAAGTAACACCACCCAGAAACGAGGAGGACCCCTAGAAGAAAAGGAAGGTTTCCCCCCCAAAACCTTCCTCCTGGAAGAGATCAAAAGCCTATATAACTAATATGTAGACCATCCTCACCTCTAATGATTTCAATTTCATCGTAGTAGCCCTAAATGATGCTTCCTTGGAAATAGGATAGAAGCAAGAAGCTAAGAAGGCAGATATGTATAATAGAATTGAGGTCAAACTCCAAGGGGTGCAATAGACACTACAGTCCATCCGCGTAGTCCCCACTGCGCCTCTGCCACTGGGAAAATCAGAACCGGGAGATGATCCAACCCATCTCCACTGGCTCGCTCATACAATCGAAGCTCGCCTTCGACGAGCACAAGAGGAAACAATGCAAGCCACCCAGGCTTTGGTAGAAGTACAAGGAGTACTTGTAGAACATCGTCGAGCTTCCGAACAGGAAAAGATTTCTCTCCAAGTGAAGTTTGATGAAGAAAAGGCACAACTGCAGCAAGGCAAGAAACAGTTTCTCACCAAGCAACTCGAAGTGAAGGAAGCGGTCAACAAAGCACTGTGCTCTGTGACTGTCGTAGAATTAAAGTTAGGGGATCAAGTCACGAAGTGAAGCAACACGCAGAAACACTACAGGAACAGCTGAAATCCCTGACAGTTGTAGAGAGAATGAAGAGATCTCAAGAGCAGCGAACAACCCAGCAACAGATCCACTCTATCCAAAACATAGTTATGGAAGTAACTCACAGACTCTGACCTATACAAGACAAGGCTTACCAATTGTTCTTAGGGGTCGAGAGCCATGGAGAAGAACTAGAGTAGGTGAGCACCATAGTAGAACAATGCCTGGAAGGACCTATGAATGATGTAGTCATTCAAGAGTTTTTTGAACAAGAGCTTGTAGCACAACAACAAGTCAAAGTAGTTTGATCCAAGATTGAAGCATTCGAAAACGAACTTCCTACATCGGAGTGACTCGGGATGAGTCACATGTGACTATTGGGGGCCTGTTGGCCCTTGACCAAGTTTTGAGGGATTTGGTCAAGTTTGACCTATTTTCTAACTTCGAAAGCCTATCAAAGGAGGAGCACATGACGACACAAAGATCACAGATCGCAGCCCCTTTTTGGGTCCTTTTTGGGTTTTTGGGATTATGTAACGGGCATGGGATGTCGCCCCATGGGTTTACCCATGTTTAAGCCTATTTTGTAAAGTATAAATAGATGTCTAGGATATGTAATAGAATGGAAAAGGGATCTATGTGATGTGAGTCTAATAAGCTAAGTGTTAAGTGCAAGTATGGTTTGTAGATGCTCTGTGCAAGGTATTATAACAGGCTGTGAAGTGATTTTTGCTATAACGCAAGGAAGGAGGATATAGCGAGGTGCACAGATCTCCTATCCTAGGCAAAGTAAGGTTTTGAGGCTCTTTTCTTGTAACCAATTGAATGAACACAATATAGAAGAAGACTTGGTGGACATAGCCCCAGGGTGGGGGTGAACCACGTAAACATTGTGTTGTTCTGATTTGTGCTTGTCTTGATGTGTTTATAACTTCTCTTGCTAAGTGCTTTGATAGAGATTGATAAATTTGTTGACTCTTTGTGCTAATGATGTGTAATAATGTTAGATCTGACCTATATGAAGGTGCTTAGTTCTTGATCTGCTAGATATAACCTACCTATTTATGATAAAGTGCTTAAATACATCAGATCTGAGTGAATGATGCGATGCTCTGTTCCATATGCATAGTAGTTATTGGTTGAATATTGATGAACTGTTGATGCTAAAGTGATCTGTTAAGTATTATAATCATAGATATGTGTCCCAACTAAGGTTGGAGACACTTGAGTCCTTCAACCACCCTTGCCTCTACCTCAGGTGAGACTTCATCTGCTTCGTAGGTGTTGCCGAAAGGGTCGGTAATTAGGATTTTGTTGGTGTGTTATTGTAGCATTGAAACCTGGGCCTGCCCCTCTTCCAACAATGAACATGATATGACCATATATCAATCATCTCAAGAGGCCCTCAGAATCAGAGAAAAATAAGAAACAAAGGTTCCCTTGGTGGCCCCGGTGGAGGGAAGAGGTTTCCCTATGACACAAGATGTAGAGCCAAGGAGATTTCTCATGATAGAACATGAACACAGAGTAATTGATCAGCTTCAAGAGGACCCATACCTCATAGGAATGATAGGGGCCCATGACGACAACCTAGATGAAATCCAGGTAGGCCCAAGCGGCTCTGAGCTAATAGAAATTGATGAAATTGTTAGGTTAAACAACCCTGAAATTACAACACTACATGCTGAATCACCAAGGGATATTTCAGCTCACCTGGAGATAGTAGGAACATCAGGAAGAACAAGTGCACCAAACCCCTCCATGAATTGATAAATATTTATGATGATGAAGAAAGTTCAAAGGTATCCCTGGTGACTCTTATGCATATCACAGAGGAAAAGGAGCCTAAAATGGCATCTTCCCCAGCTCATGATGCTCAAATTCAGAGCCCTTCATAGATTGACCAGGAGGCCGAAAGTGTCTTGGATATTGAACTACTCAAGGTAACAGAAACTCAGAAGGACAGTCCAACAGACGAGACAGGGTTGAGTGAACAAAAAGAAGAAGTTCCTCAGTAGGAAATTGACATCTCAATGATCGATTATCAAGTAAGTACTGAGCCTACCCCCGATGCTTCAATTTCAATTGGTACTCAACCTCTTGATGAGAAACAAACAAAGGTAAGACCTTCGAAACGCATGGAGTAGGTTCAAGAAATCATTCTTGAACAAATATACACCATCGAGATCCTGGGATATGATCACCTGGGGAGATCAACAAATCCTTGAACCCATGGATGAAGTTGCTAACATACATGTTATCTCCTATGAATGGAAAAGGAAATATATCATCCAAGGAACCACCAAGATCACTCCATAATGAGTAAGAGCTTCTAAATATGTTGATAAGTTATCTGATTCAATTTTTATAGTTCTTGTCTTTAATGATGAAAAATAAATCATTGTGTTAGTATGTGATTGATGATTAGAGCTAAGGAACTATTTTTCTTTCCATCATTTATTGCAAGTATGATTTTTTCTGATAAATTGTATCTCAACCAATAATGGGAACACCATCAAGTTAATGTATTAGTACTAGGCCTATGGTAGAGAATTATTGCCTACATGCTAGAGTGAAAGGGTTATCCCAAGATCAGCCTTCTGCAGTAGTTTAGTTTTCCCACCTTGTTACCTAGTTGGCTTATACCGGCTATTATCTTATATCAGTATCACCTATAAGATAAAATACAAAAAAGAGTGTTTGAACTAAAGGAGAATATTTTACTAGAAAATGTAAATCCCATTGATTATTTGGGTGTATCGCAAGATCTGGAGAACCATTACACTATTAAATGCTGCAGAGTCTAATTGGGCCTTGGTGGCGGGTTTGGTTCCTACTACTGAGTTAAAGGTATTTAGGACCCCTCAATAGGTACTCATGTACAATGCAACTAATGAAAACTAAATAAAAGTGAGGAAAGAGGTAAACCCACGTGGGAACAACCCCCCCTCCTCAAAAGACAATGTATCGAAAGAAGAAAAGATAGTTGCTAGGAAACTATGTTGTTCACTACAAGACAATCTCGTGAAGTCTGAAACTTCTGCTCAATGAAGGTATTGGTGAATATGTTGATAGTTTATTCAGGGGAAGGAAATAACTACAAATCAATGATCCTTTCATGTACTAGATCTCTTATGAAATGCATGTGGAACTCAATGTGTTTGGTTCATTGTCGTTGTACTAGATCTTTGCAAAATATTAGTGTACTCTGATTGTCACACCATATGATAGTCGTAAAGTGAAATTGGATACCAAGATTGGTAAGGAAGTGTTGAAGTCAAAGTGTCTGAATGATACAGTTGACTACTCCTCTGTACTCTGCCTCTATGGAAGATAAATCAATGGCTGATTTCTTCTTACTTGACCAACAAATTAGGCCTGACCCCAAACTGAGAGTGTACCCGAACGTGGACTTGTTATTTGTTCTATCACCAACCCAATCTGAATATGTGAAGCCCATGAGATATAGTGCACAACCAGCTGTAGAGTGAATCCCATAACTCATGGTTCTCTGAACATATCTGATGATGCACTTGGAAGCCTTCCAATGCAGATCATGGGGTTCCTGCATGTATCTGGAAACTGCTCCTATCGCATATGAGATATTTGGATGGGTGTGGGTGATATATAGAAGACTCCCCACCAACTGTCGATACAAAGTTTTTTCCACTAATGGTGTATCCCCACCATCCTCAAGTCTGATCCCAGATAAGAAGGGTGTAGGTGCAGACTTATAGTTTGTCATGTGGAATCTATCCAGAATGTCCTTGAAATTTTTATCCTAAGAAAGTTTGATGTCAGAAGAATCGTAATTGATCTCAATACTAAGAAAAAATTTTAGTGGACCCATATACGTCATAGAGAACCTGTCATGCAAACTATCTTTGACCAAATAAATGGCTGAAGCAAAGCTACTGGTGATCAAAAGATCATCAACATAGAGTACTAAAATCATTACAGAGACATTAGTCCTCAACATGTACACATTGGAATCATATTTACGTCTAACAAATTCATGTGAAAGAAAGTAAAAATCCATATATTCATACCATGCTCTAGGTGCCTGCTTGAGGCCATAGAGAGACTTCTTTAGTTTGCATACTAAATATGAGTTATGAATGAACCCCTCTGGTTTATCCATGTAGATCTTCTATGAAATTTCACCATGAAGAAAATCATTCTTCACATCCATCTAGTGAACTTCCCATACTTTGGTTGCTGCAATGGATAGATCCAAGCAAATGGAGTCCATATTTGCTACAGGAGAAAAGGTCTCATTATAATCTATCCCATGAATCTACTGAAATAATTTTTAATTAATCTGGCCTTGTACCTACTCACCTGACCATCAATTTCTCTCTTGGTCCTATAGAACCATTTGCATCTGACAAGTTTCCTCCCTGGTGGAAGTGGAACCAGATCCCAAGTTCAATTCCCTAGGAGAGAGTCATGCTCCTCCCACATGACTGCTTCCCATAGTGGATTGCCAACAACCTCACTATAGGTATGTGGATTAGAATATTGAACCACATAGTAATGCATGGGCATCGTTGGTTCAAAAGATAAAAGCACATGAGAAGGATACCCATGATGAGATTGAGTCCTCCTCGAATCAAATGGATCCCCTGCAAGGTTTCCTATTGCCTAAAGTGTGGATTGTTCCCAATTGGGCATCTGTTGAAGCACCGACACTGGCTCCACTTTTGGCTATACTACCTACTCACCTGCATGTACAAAATCCTCTAAATATGTTTTTGAATATGTATCATCCGAGTGTGTGGAATCATCATCTCTAATTTTTGGAACAGATGGAAGAACAAGAGTCTCTGCATGTTGCACTGGAGGTGCATGCAAAGGAATCTCCTCAAACTAAGAACTAAGCTCAGACATGATCCAGTTTGTAGAGGTATTAATCAATATATACCCCTTCACATCATCTGGATATCCCTAAAACATGAAAGGTGTTCTATGTGTATATAAGGCTTTCCTCTTTTCAAAATGAATATGGGCCCATGCTTTAGATCCAAAGATGCAGAAGTGTGTGACATATGGTTTTTCACCTGTCCAAGCCTCAAAAGGTGTCTTATCTTCAATAGATCTATGAGGTGCTCTATCCTGTATGCAAGGAGAACAATTAAGTGCCTCAGCCCAAATATTGGAAGGAAGTGATCTTTCATGCAACATGCAACTGGTCATCTTCTTGAGAGACTTGTTCTTCCTTTCAACAACTCTATTCTATTGTGGAGTGTATGGAACTCTATCTTGCAACTAGATACCAGCTTCATGAAAAATATTCTGAACATCTTTGTTGATATAATCCCCCCCATTGTATGTATGGAGGATCTTGATTTTCTTCCCACTTTGTGTCTCTACTAGAGATTTAAAGTCTTTAAGATGCTCAAAAACTTCATAATTTTGTCAAAGAAAATAAACCCAATTATAGCATGAGTAATCATCAATAAACGTAAGAACATACCTTTCTTTTTTGATGGAAGGATGTGGAAATGGACCCATGTGATCACTGTGAACAAGATCCAAGGAAGAGGAGTCTCTCCTTGCCTTCCAATTTTCAAAGTTCTCTTGAGGGTGCTTTCCAAGAATGCATCCTTCGCAAACCCCTTCAGAAAAGTGAATGTATGGAAATCCTTTGACCATTCCTTTCTTGGAAATTCATTGCATGTACCTAAAGTTTAAATGATTGAATATCTCATGCCATACTCTACTACTATCAGTAGCATGTGTAAGTAGCAAGGAGGAGTCGTAGTCAGTAAACTTCATAAACTTATACAACTGTGATTTGTGATCTACATCACCAACTACAATAATGGAATTGTCATGCATGTGAAGTAAAGTAACTGAATCTAATGTAAATTCAACCATTTTACCTATTTGAGTGATCTGATAAATTGAGAGCAGATTTATAGAAAGATTTGGAACATGTAAAACATTCTTAAAACTCCCATTAGGGATTTCCACTCTTCCCTCTCCTGCAACTGCTATTGGAGTATCATCCCCCATGAGAATAGGAACTCCAGAGTATGAACTCAAAGAAGTAAAAACTTCCTCTTTATCTTCCATCTGATGGGATGCGCCAGAATCTATAATCCATGAATCAAATGAGGAATTAATTTCAACCAAAGCATGATGACTAGATTTCTTAGGAGTATGGTTTTCTTCCTTCTTCTTCTTGGCTCCTTCGAGAATGAAGTCTCCATGGTTATTATTCTAAAGTACTTGTGTTATAAGATCGATCTTCTTCTTCATGATTCATTTTATTGCAATATGTGCACTTCTTTCCCTTCTTGTTCTTCCCTTTGGAGTTTGAAGAATCTTTGGAACCTAAAGAATCCTTGAAGGGTTTGGAATATCCCTCCTTCTTTGACTCTGGATGTAATAATGCCTTTCGTTTCTACTTCGATTTCTGATTGGATGACCCTTTTCCATCATGCATGGTGAGTGCATGTGATTTTGAATATTTCATGAGGCCCATATATTTGAGTTTTGTCTTCTCTTGTGTGAGAGACTTAATGAACTGAGCCATCGTAAGCATTTTTCAATTTTCTCCAAAAAGACGTCTTCCAGATTGGATATTGGAGACATATACATCATATTTTGGTCCTAGATTGGCCAAGATTGTTAGAATAAGTTGCTTCTATTGTGTATACTTGTCAATCACACATTCACCCAATCTCAATATCAAAGATTCAAATTTATTAAAGAAATCATTTATATTATCAAAATTTTTATGGTCTAAGGTATTCAACTCTAGCTCAACCATATGACCTCGCATCTCATTTTGTTATCCAAAGAGTCCTTCCAAGGTGGTCCAGATATCATTTAGAGTCTTGCATGCAGAAATATGAAACCATAAATCAGTGGATATTAACTCAGGCATTAGTCCTATGGCCTCATCCTTACGGTTCACCCATCTGGTCTTCTCAAGTGTTGATGTAGGTTATTTTTATGTTGCCATCGTCAAATTATACAGTCCTTCTATATTGTGTTGGAATGCGTCCTTCAACCTCCATTAAAAACAATTGTATTGTGTGAGTATTATCACAAAACGTTATTGAAGAAGTTGTGTCGCCTCCATCCCTCGATTGATTCTTAAAATATCCTGAAAACCTAGATCATGGATTCTTAGATATGACAGGGGGTTATATGGAAACTATAGATATGATAAAAAACAACTATATATCCTAAAATATGATCTGGGTTTTGGATATTTTTGGTGCACATGAGCATCCCTATGTTATACGTCTCTAGTCAAAATTTCAGCCCGACCCATATCATGAATTTCGAGATATGGCTATTTTACTACAGAAAACCAATTTTTTGGAGGGAAGTTGAATCGTCGCACCCTAAATAAGGATACAATGCGAGGATGTTGAATCGTCACACCCCAGAGAAGGATAAAGTGCGATGATTGTGAAAAAATAAATCCTCGCACCCTAGGTGAAGAGTAGAGTTTGACGACATCGCACCCTAAATTGTGTATAGGCTGTGATGATTCTTGAGGAAAATGTGTGAGATCATCGCACCCTTTGATATGAATAGGCTGCGACAATTCAAACCGTCGAACTCTTCGATAGGGATATGTTGCGACGATGGCATAAACTAGGTTTACTCAATCCTCTTTCACTCTTCTCTATCTTTTTTGGGTTGCTCCAAGCATCTCGGCTATGATACCATGTCAGTGTTTCATGGAAACCTACACAGGAGACCTAGCTAAAGAATATGCAAAAAAATCTTATCAAGAAATTTAACTTCCACTGAAGTAGTGTGACAAAAATAGAAATTTCTCCAAGAGAAGTTACAATAGGTGTGTTGTAGGTTGTATCCCTTCATTTGTTGGATAATAATAAACGAAGGACTTGACAATTTCTCTGGTGGACGTCGCCCACACTAGTTGAACTACATATGTCTATGTCTCTATTGTAATTTTTATCTTTTGTGTTTTATTTGCGCATTTGTTTTATTTCATTGCTCCACGATATTGTTTTTCTAATATTTTGGAACTTTTCTTTTTAATTGTTTTTCTAGATATTTTTCATCTCCTTTCTTCTCCCAAATTTTCTTAGGTTTTCTCCCTGACTTGAATGAATTATTTAAGGATTGAATTTTTGAACTCATGGAACTTTGGGATTCATGCCCAAACCTATCATAGTTGTAGAATCTCATTGTATGAAATAATTTTGTTGTGTTCCCAACAAAATTGCGTCTCCAATATCTAATTCAGTTTTTTTGTTTTCCTATATATCCTTTCTACAGTTTTTGGAAGTCCATTGCTTTATGCCCAAAGTTATGACAAGAAAAGCAATGGTTATTGAAGGTTTTTCCATTCTTGAATTTATTTTGTATTGAGAGGTCTGTATTTTGATTTTCTTCTTCCTTTTTACTTATGTAGCTTCCTTCCTTAACAAACTTCATGACTTCTAATTTCTTTGTAATTGCACCTTTTCCTTTTGAGAAGGATGATCCTTTCTCATGTTTGGAAATGGTCCTCCAGTTTTCATTGTCTTTTTTTTTTTATTGTATCTTAGACCAATTTTGTCATCAATCGATATTTGATTGTTCCAAATATTATCTAGGATAGTAGATCTATTCTAGAAATTGACAGATTTATTTGTCCTGTCAATCATCTTTTTGAGATAGCCTATTTCTAATTTGAACATGTGACATGTCTCTTCCTTTTTAGTGAACTGAATCTTTAGGGCTTCTTCCATTTCCTTATCATGTTCAAGTTGAGTCTTTAGATTGATGAATATTTCTTCTTTCTCATCCAATACTTCTTTTCATCTAACAATTTTTTCATATGTATTCAACTCTTCCATATCTTTTGTTAGATAAAAAACTTTAGTTTTCAATCTTTTGATTTATTTCTTGTTTTCTAGTTAAATCCTTTTGAGGTTGATGGCTTCCAATTCCAACATGTGGCATGCCAATTCCTTTTTAGTAATATGGATCTTATGTGCTTCTTAATTTTTCTTAGTTTCTTCAATTTGAGTCATTAGAGTTGAATTAGTACATTCATTTATCCTTTTGATGTTAATAATTTTCAATTCCAACATGTGACATGATTCTTCTCTTTTATTTAATTGGAGCTTCTGGGATTCTTCATTTTCTTAGTTTATTCAAGTTGATTTTTTAGAAAGATGACCATTTATTCTGTCTCTTCTAGTAATTCTTTTCTTTTATTGTCACGTGTCCTTAATTCTTCCATTTCTTATGCTAGATTAACAACTTCAGTCTTCAATCTTTTGATTTTTTTTTCTAGTTGAATATTTTGTTCATTCTCTTCATGGTTAGATTGATCTAACTATTGTAGTAGAAAAATATATTTCTTCTAAAGTTTCTCCAACTCTTAAAAAGTGCACATAACTGTGTATTCAAGCTGGTCAAGAACATCCTTAGTTACTTCAATATTTATACCATTTGTTATTTCCATACTAATAACTTCAAATGTAGTTATAACATCAATCTTAAAATCTAATAGTTTTTATTTAGTGAATACTGAGGTATTCATCAATTACTTGATGTAGTATTCATCTATGTTGATGACTGAGGTTTGCATCAATTCTTTTATGGAAGTGTCCTCTTCGATGTTGTGTTCTTTATTCTGATCAAAATTCTCTCTACATGCATTTTGTTCTTCAATCTGATTGGAATTCTCCTTTTCTGATTGTTGTTCTTTACTTTGATAGGATTTCTCTTCTTCTTGTGCTTCATTCTGATAACGATTTTCTAATTGGAGCCATAATTCTTTATAATATTTGTAGTGCCTCATCTTTTCTTTGACTTGGTCTAACAATCCATCCTAGGTTTCTTTTAAGGCTAATGAATTGTTTCTCCTTACTTCCTTTGCAGTTTTGTTTTTTCTCTTTGAAGTAGTTAAGTGTTAGGGCTTACTTACTACCGAATCCCAAACTCCATATCCTCTTGACTTCAGATATATTTTCATATTTTCCCTCCATCAATAGTAATAAGTTCCATCAAATAAGGGATTTTCATTTTTTTAGAGACCCATTTGTCCACCCATTTCTTCTGAATCTACCTTCCCTTGTTTAAACTGTGTTGAAGGCACCCTCTCTGATACCAATTGTTGAAATGTACACTTGAAATTGAGAGGGGGGGCTGAATCAATGTCTATAACTTTTGGATACTTTTCACACTTTCATAGATTAACTGAATTAATTGAATAATATATGAAGTTCAATTAGGTATTCATAAACATCTAAAACACAAAATGTATGAAGTATATATAATATCTTTTATTTATTTATTTAACTTGTATAAATACATATAAAATCAATCCTTTAATATCTTTGATTTCAAATAAATATGAGAGATCCAACTCTCTAATACAAGAACCAACTTGTAGTTCTCATATCCAACTGAGAAATGAGGAATCCAACCCTCATAACAAGTCCCATCTTGTTGATCTCAGATCCAACTGAGATGTGAGGAATCCAACCCTCATAACAAGACTCAGATTGTAAATAGGGACCAACTTGATAGAATGAAATTCCATTCAATCCATTATATATACATATATATTTAATCCACCAAGACATACTCTTCTCACCATTCTTTCTTGTTTATATAGTCTTCCAACTGGTGTGAATTTGAAGCATTGTGTCTTTTGATATTGAACCATTTTACCTTTTCATTTAAAAGATAATATTAAACGTTAAATAATATCATTTTTCCTTTTTATTCTTTATTCATAATGCTCATGATTTAAATCTCTTTTAATCATGACTATGTATTAGTTCATTTGTCCTCATGAGTTGATCACATATATGGATCGACTCATTATATCATTCTCGTGCTTCTGTTGCATCCTTGATTCATCAACAGATCATATTTGAGATTTTATCGACTATGTGTATTATTATGGTATTAATTCTCTGTTGAATTACACTACCAACCTTGATTTGTTTATAGAAATGAAATCTGTATGAGGCACTTCTTTAGACCTAGTGTTCAAATGACGGTGAGATCAAAACCACGAGCCTATCCATTTAAGCATTTGTTACTGGTTATTTCTTATTATTCCCATATTCTTCTACATGGGACTGTATTCAAGCATCTGATAACTTATTAGTTCTATCCCCTTTAGCTTCTTTACCTTATCACGTGACCAATGCTGGAACCAATTTCTTTGGTACTTCATCCTTCGCAACTTCGGTCTTTTGTAGTCATTCAATCCTCTTGAATTATATTTCTTTGAAGTCTATATACTGTATTCAATAGTAGATCAAACAGTCAATATTAATCTTTTGTTGGATGGATGATCCTTTCTTATTCATAGGCTTCAAACAAGTCGATGGTCATGACTTAATATTCAGTTGAGTGTATGCTTCTCGTTCACTTCGGGACTTCTATATGACCACAAAAGGTGGCCAGGTGTTAAGCCAAACATTTTCTTAATCAATTATCAAAATCAACGGTCGTGTTTTAAATGGACATTGAGATGGACGTCTGTTATTTACTCTGAAACTTCAAATATTCGAGACTTTGGGATATTCAAACTTTGATATAGTTCTATTCCTCCAGAGTGATTACCTACCGAATAAGTCATAAAGCGGTAATGACCACTTTCTTTCTGCTAACACATTCGCCTACACTATCCTTCCATTATGGTTGATCAACAGTTGATAACTCTCCTGAATTATATCAATGATTAGTGTTACTTCAATATTTATGCTTACTCTATCCTTCCATTGTACTTGATCAATGGTCGATAATTCTCTTGAATTAGATCAATGATTAATGTTACTTCATGATTCCAGCCTTTGACGATTAGCTAATAACACAGGATTGTATATCCCTGAATTTAGTAATCCTGGAGTGAAGTGGTCTGTAATGTCACTGTTGATGTGGCACTAACTGAGTGGCTACCACGTGTGACTTAGATTCATGAATTTCATATACATAAAGTGCCAACTGGACCTTCAAACTTATCACCATCTCATTGCACTACATGTCCTGTTGGCATGGTCTTGTTGTCGTGGATGATCCAATGAAACTCAGTGCTTAGGATATCCTTCCACTTGGATGGTCCAGATTCATTTCAGCCTTTAGGACTTTGGGTTATTCGCTTTTTCCCACTTCCAAATTCTCCTGAAGTGAGATTGCCTAGAGAATAAACCTTGAGTAACTTGGCTTCATCTAAAGATCATTCTTTAACTTGAGAATATTAACATGATCCAATGGTTGTCGGTAATTCGGCTATTTGGGATCTCATGCCTTTGGCCTTGGTCATGCTATAATTCCTCTTTACGTGATCCAATGGTTAGGATATTTCCCGAAGTATTCCTTACATCAAACGACTAACATTTCTTCGTGAATTCAGTCTTCAAGAATTCTGGTTTAATTCAAACTACTTTTCACCGAAGTGGTCAGCGCTGAGGTTGACCATTTCTACTCAGATTTAATCCAACGGATGATATATTTCCTAATGTTATCTAATGATTTTAATCAAGGAATTTGTACCTTGGCCTTGATTATCCTATCCTTCCGCTTTATTCTGATTCAACGGTCAATATTACTTCCAATTTTTTTTTGAGATCTGACGAGTCATGTCCACTTCAGGAATTTGTCTTCGACTAAAATATTTCCCCCCCAGGTAATTTTATTTGAAGTAGTTATCTTTTAATTTGACCATTGTTCCTCCTACACGATCCTACGGTTTAAGTCACTCCCAAATCTTCAATATTATGGCCACGATTCTCTCCTTCTTTATGTAAGTTTCCTTTGTGATCCAAAAGTTAGATTTACATCCGAATTCTGGATGAATAACTCTAGTTGCTTGATTTTTATAAAGGTTTCCAACTGTAAAAATTCTCTTTTTGAAACTTGATCTCTTGTGTGACTTCAAAAGAACTATCTCTTTTGGATCACAAAGGACTTGTAAAAATTCTCTTTCTGAAACCTGATCTCTTGTGTGACTTCAAAAGAACTATCTCTTTTGAACTTTGGAAAATGTACATGTAACAAAGATCATCCATCCTTGACAATGATCGAATATTTCATCAATGACATTTACCATACACTTTTTCTCTTGAACTGTATCCTTTCTACTATCTTGCATTATATTTCCATCAATGACCTTCATTACACATGGACAAACCGTATTGGCCATCATGACACTAATGCCAACTATATAAATTTGTTCATGACTGATTCACGTTGTATAACTTTGTTCATGACTAATTCATTTTTCCATCAATGAAAACACATAACCAACAATGCCAACATTAACTTCTTTCTTCTGAAATTTGTCAGTATAAACATTTTCTAATATTTCATCATCAATGTTGATATATTCTTCTCAATATTTCAATTTAACATTTATATTAAAAAACAAAACCAAACATAAATTCACTAGAAACTATATACAAGTGTTCATCTTATATTATCTAGATTTAAGTACATACCTATAGGTGATTCAACTTCTACTTCAATTTCAGTTTCAACAACTTCATCGATGTTATGAGGAAAATCTATATATGTTTTTTGAAAAACATCAAATCGGAATTACAATCAATTATATTTTAAACAATAACTTAAATAATTAATTATATACTTTTAATATAGAATATATGTACATGCATACCTGGTTGGAATTCTTCTTGTTGAAAATATCTATTTACATCATCATCATTTATTTCTTCAATATTTTCATGTTCTCATTTCTTTATAGAATAATGCTCTTTCCTTTTTTCATTATGGTGAGTTTTGTCTCGAGTGGGATCAAATTTTCTCTTGCGCAAACTTTTGTTTCCCATGAGTATAGTTATCATTAAAAGTCTTTTAAAAAAATAGCATTTCATAATACTATCAGAAAAACTTCTTTGTCACAAAAATTATTAAAAAAACATATCAAGGATTTTATGTTCAACAAAGTTTTGAATACATACATACATACATACATATATATATATATATATATATATATATATATATATATATATATATTTGCGTCAAAACATCAACAGCCTTGTTCAAAGAAATGAAAAAAACGATTCAAAAATTTTCTTAGGGACTCCACATATGCAAAACCATGAAATGAGAGAGTGAATTGTGTTAAATTGGTTCGATCGAAAGTGTATTTACAATATTTGGTGCCAATTTAAATGAAATGACGTGTGCCGTCATTTTGTTTTCCAACCAAAGGAATTCTCTCACCCACCTTTCGGTTGAGACAATAATGTTCGGCCGAAAAACAAGGAATTCATCTATTTTTTACGGTTTCCATTAGAAAAATATCTTTCGGCCGAAAAAAATACTTTTCAACCGAAAGGTTATTTCGGTCGAAAAAAGATGAATGGGAGTGTTTTCCTAAATCTGAGAATTCCCTCCATCTTACTTGAACTTTAAAGGTTGTATACTCTTGCAAATAGTCAGAATTTAGTTTGGAAACTAATACATGCATTTGCAAAGTTGAGTCTGCTTTCTATGGATATAATTTGTTTTCATTTTCATTATTTTTATCTAATTTTATTTAATTTTATAAAAAAATCACTGCATAATATTTTCAGGTGACATTATGATTTAGTGAAATGAAATATCCATGTCTCTAAAAATACACACTGGAAAGTTTAGAAAAATATATACTCAAAATCCTTCAACTATTCTCTTCAAATGGGTATTTTTAGATTTTAATTTTAAGTAAACATTAAGATAGATACAAGGTGGGGGCAAACATGTTTTTAAAATATGCAACTTTTTCAGCATGGTCAACTTCAAAAAATTCTAGAAATTATAATATTCATCCTTTAGATTCAAAATTATAGTCATAAGAATATAGAGTCTCTGTAGATTTGTTGTAGTTTATTTTGTTTGTCGAAAACAAAAGTTTAAGAATAGATACATTGTTGGGGGAAAACATAACTCATTATTATTCCTTTCATTTTTAAGAAACATACTATGAAACAATTTCCAAATTGACATATCAAATCTCAATAAAAATAATTTGAAAAATAGTCAGTAGAAAGCTAACAAAATTATTCACAAGTTTTGTTTTTACTGTAAAGTGAAATTCTAAATAAAAAAAATACTTTTGTATACCAGAAGTTGAAGAACTTGTGAAAATATAGATTTTTTTCTCATAAAACAAGCAAAATAGACACCCATCTTCATGATTTTACCCATGAGGCTTCATTTTAGCTACCCATTGTTGGAATTAATAAGACAACTGAGGGGGGGGGGGTGAATCAGTTGTTACCGTGCTTAAACAATTTTAGGCTTATTAAAATATTATTAACATTCTCCAAGTGATCATCAAGATTATGCAAGACATGAGAAGCAGAAATAACAAACATCAATCACACATATGATATACACAGAGATAGATATTCATGAGGAAACCCATAAAGGGAGAAAAACTCTTCTTCCTCAAATGATAGGAAGCATTTTAAGTTTTGTACATCATATTTCTTTGAGAACCAACTCAAAATAAGGCCACAACCTCTTTTTTAAAAAGCTGTGACTTGTTGAGAGCACCAACTCTCTTGTTTCTCTAGCACCTACTAGAAGGAAGCACCAAGTCCTTGAGTGTTCCAGCACCAACTAGATAGAAGCACCAACATCTAGTCACACAGGAACCAACCTGTATAACATAGCACAATGGTTCTCCCTTGCACCACCCTACCACCCTAGTTTTTATGGCTGCAACCAGATGGAAACTACAACTCCCTGTGTTCAAGCACCCACTTGAAACTCCAAGGAAAACAATCCTCCCTAGAACCACCCTACCACCTTGGTTTTTCTGGCTGCAACCAAATGGAAGCTACAACTCCATGTTTTCAAGAACTGACTTGAAACTCTAAGGACAACAGTCCTCCCTTGCACCACCCTAAGATATAAATCTTTGCTTTATGAAATTTATTACAGTGATACAGAATTAATCAATGGCTTACTAGTCTCGTCACTGTTCTACTGCACTGCTCTACTCTCCTTGCATCAGTGTGTTCCTTATCGCATCTTCTTGCACTTAAGTTCTCATATAGTATTTTGTTTTCACCGTTTCTTCTCTGTCTAGCTTATGTTCTTCATCTCTGCATCTTTTTGGCTCTATTTATTCTATCTTCTTGATCACATACAATTCAACTTATTTTACCGAGAAACAACCACCTCTCTCTGTCACGTCATTTTTCTTTTATTCCTACTCTCATTATCCGTTACACTTCGCATCTCCAATGCTCAAGTTAGGAATATCAACATTATCCGTTACACTCTGCATCATGATTCCAACGCTCAGGAACAATGATTCAACCACTCAGGAATAATTATTTAGTTAGTGTAATTGAATCGTAACTGATCAACAAATCATGAAGTGAAACAACAACCCTTCAATCAGATTCTGTTTGATCAGTGTCGTTGGATTATACACGCAGAGGCCCTTATGACTTTTCAATGTGTAACCTCTAATGTAGAGCCTAGCAGCACTATCTCATTCCCCTATCTTCCTCTGATGTGACCTTGGGGAATGATATCATGTGACCATGCAAATGCAGGCACGACCAAAGGTGGTTTGAGATGAAACTGCGTTTCTCCCCACAATTTACCTCCAGCCTCCATGGGTCCTTTCTCCAAAACCATGGTTTCAATTGTGGCCCACCCTTAACTTTTTAAAGTTCACGCACCTTCAATCCCCACAATGTGATGGGACTGTTGATCTCACGATATTAATGGTGCTCTTGAATGGACGGTTCAGATCTATTCTCTTTGTACTTCAATACTTCGTGACTCACGATGTCAAAAGTTAGAGAAATTCCTTTCTTTGAGGTCTGAACTTACGAACTCTAAACTTTTTTGTGCAAGATCAATGGTCCATGACCTTCCTCGATCAACGGTTGTGATCACCTTTGTGAACTCAGACTTCGCGAGTTTTCACTTCTCCTATATCTTATTTCCCGATTTGTAAATCAACATAATGTTGATCTCTCACCACGTGTCATGCCTCAATGGACAACCATGATTCCTTCTCACTTCGAGAATTTTCACTTTGCGATGTCTGAAGTTAGCACTTCCTTTCTTTTGTTTCTCGATTCCTAATTCTCCGCTCTCATCCGATCAATGGCGCACGACTTTCCTCAATCCAATGGTCCATGTCTTCAAATTTCTTGATCTGATGGCCACTATCGCTCCTCCTCCTGAGCTTACAATTTCTTCCAACTTAGAATATTTTCTAGGTATTCAAAGGCTTTGACCTTTGTTCCTCCTAAGATTTTGTCCCTTGGACCTCGTCTGAACTTCTGGAAAGCATTGTCCCTTCTAATCTTTCTCTCCAATGTAATGGTAAATCTGCTATCTCTTCTGAGATTTTGAATTCGTTCATATTCCCAAAGGGTTTCGATCCTTTGGACCTCAAGTGCCTTTCTAAAACACTCATGGAAGTCCTGTTCTCGTCCTCCTGAGCTTGTAGAAAGAAATTCTTGATGCTATCATTGTTGTTTTCCTGTTTTCCATCATTGCTTCCAATATATCATTGTTGTTGTTGTTCTTTCCATCAGTAGAAAGCACACTCTTCCTGAAAATATGCCAACAATATCCCCCTTTAGCATTGATGGAAACCCTAAAAGGATGCACGATTATAATTAGACCTCCAACTGTAGCATCCATAACACACCTTTTCTCCCCCTTTAACATCAATGCCAAATAAAACTGAGAGTGACTCTATTCTCCCCTTGATCAGGGATACAATAAGCATTCTCCCCCTGATTAGATATACTATGAGAACTCTCCCTCTGATCAGATATATTTTTTTAACTTGATAACAGGGTCACTCCCAACATATGGCGTAGATACTCTAACTGAGCTATTGCAAGCAGTTTAGTGAAGATATCAACTATATGCTTTGTGGAAGGAATATAATTCAGCTGAACAACTCTGTTTGTAACCTGTTCTTTGAGAAAGTCATATTTTATTGGTATATTCTTATTCTTTGCATGTAGAGCAGGATTCTTGGAGACACTAATGGCACTAGTGTTATCACAGTGAAGTGGAATTGGATCAATATAACTTATCTTCAAATCTGCAAGAGTTTGTATCATCCATAAGATTTAAGTGCAGCAAGTAGCAATAACAATGTACTTTGCCTCTATAGTTTATAATGAAATACATCCCTACTTCTTACTAAGCCATGCTACTAACGAATCACCTAAGAAGAATGAATCTCCACTCATGCTCTTTCTCTCATCCAAATATTTTTCCCAATCATCATATGAATATGCAGTTAATTGAAAATTTTGATTTCTAGGATACTAGAGACCATAAGTTATTGTACCCTTCAAATATTTGAATATCCTTTTGACATATGCTAATGAATTTTTTTAGGAGCAGACTAATAATGACCTACCATTCCAACAACTTGCATTATATCAGGATGGGATGTTGTGATGTACAAAATATTTCCTATCATTGATCGATATGTTCTTCGTTCAACATTGGGTGAAATATCATCTTTACTAAGATTGAAAACAACCACCATAGGTGTTCTCACAGGTGTATAATATTCCATCTAAAACCTCTTTAACATCTCTTTCAAATACTTTTCTTGAGAGATAAATAGCCCTGTAGAACTTTGATTGATTTGTAAACCAAGAAAATATTATAGTTCTCCTATCAAGGGCATCTCAAACCCAGTTTGCATAGAATTAGAAAACAACTGAACTGAAGGTTCATTGGTACATCCAAAAATAATGTCATCTACATAAACCAAAACAACTAATAAATCATCACCTTGAGACTTAATGTATAGATTATTGTCAGCAATACCTTTCTTGAACTCTTTGTCCCGTAGATATTTGTCGAGTCTATAATACCAGGCTTGTGGTGCCTATTTCAGTCCATATAATTCCTTTTTCAACTTACAAACATAGTTAGTATTATTTGTCAGTGAAAATACTTCAGGTTTCTCCACATATACATCTTCTTCTATATCTCCATTAAGAAATGTTGACTTAACATCCATCTGATATACTTTAATGTTCTTATGACATGCATAGGCAAGAAATATTCTGATGGATTCCAATCTTGCCACTAGTGCAACGGTTTCATCAAAATCCTATCCTTCAACTTGTGCATATCCATTACAAACCAATCTGGATTTATTCCTAATAACTTGTCCTTGTTCATTTATTTTATTCTTAAACACCCATTTGGTGCCAATTACATTCTTATCTGCAGGTCTAGGAACATGCTCCCAAGTATTGTTCTTC
>JASDQU010107164.1:82471-93575 GCA_032191745.1 Picea mariana
TTACACTTTGAATCCTTTCATTGTAACCATTTTTTTATGGTCAAATGGGACTTTACTATTTTCACAAAACATAAGCCTCGATTCCTCGATTAAGGTGATACTAGAGATATTAACCACTCATTCATGTAGTAACTCAACTTGTTAGTATTGGAGCGAATTATGGTCTCATGCACATAATAATATTCTACGAATTCGTAGTTCATATGGTTGAAACATTTTGAATTTAAAAGGCACCTTGGAAATTTGTTTTTGCATGATGTAGAGGCTGCATGAGAATGATGTGTTTCAAAGGTTTTCCACTACATCTAAAATACATCTTCCACATAATAGTTATATAATCATGGTTTCCATATGCTCAACATCTCAGCTTCAAATATAAGCCACTTCATGGTTATGTAATAATCTAATTATGTTTTATAGTTCACTCATTGTTATTTACGAAATTTAGTCTTGGAAAGTAATCAATCAAAGGAGATAACATTGAGAGAGTAAGAGATGGTAAGATAAATTTTCCATGAATGTTCCAACTTATACATATACCAATTCTTCATCTTAAAAGTTATCTTGTCTCTAGTGATTTTCTTCATTGGGAAGATCAAAAAGTTTTCCAAGGTCTAATACAAAGAGAAAGCATTAACTAAAACACTCACGGCTTACAGTTTAATTTATGTTTGTTTTATTAACTTTGTGTATATTTTTCCACGACCACTAAAATAATGCATGGAATTATTTGCATTAATAAGAGAATGAAAATCGTAGAGGCCCATCATGTGCAAATGGAGGTATAGAGAAGTTTACATGGGAAATTAGAGTTATGATTACTCCATTGGGTGTAAATACATGAATTAGATATATTATTGAATGTCTAGATTTATATTCTCGAGTGAAAGTTTTATGGTTTCATTGTAATTATGGGTATAAATACATGAATGATATATTATTGAATGTATAGTTATATATTTTCTAGTAAAAAAATTATGGTAATGGGTGGTAAATCACAAGATAAATATTTTTATGCAATATTAAAAAATCACAACAAACAAATTAACATCCCATACTTTCTTTTCCTCAAGACCTAAATCCACACAGGTGAAGTTTATTTATTTGACAAAAAGATTATACTTATTAGAGACTATATGATAAGAGGAAGAATATATTTAATAACATTAGATTATAATTATTGAATATTAGATGTAGGACATTTTGATAATGATAATGTAATATGGAATATATAAAAAGTTCAGAGGAAAAAAATCCTCGAAATAAATTTCTAATATATAGTGTTGTAATGCTCTACATATTTAGATTTTTAATATTTAAAATTCTAGTTCTAAAGTTTTTTTAGTTAAAATTGAGTATATAGTCCCTATCATGAAAATGTGAGTTTGTAAATAGAATTAGAAATTTTCAAAATACAATTCTATGAACCAACTAGAAAAGGCCCCATTGAAAACAAGAAAGAGTGAGGACAAATAAGTGGTAGCCAACCATAACAATTTTAGGTGACGTAACATGAACATTATAAAAATATAATTAACGGAGTCATTCTCTTTTTAGAACAATTGGGAGATGCTAGAAGAACATGTTGCAATTTCTATCATGATGATTTATCTTAAGTGGATAGGTACATAGACATAGGCTTAGCTTATAAACCAATTTAGTTTCTTGAAATGATGGTGGTAAGATATAAATCAGTATTTTCATCTATGAAGGAATGGATAACTTGAAAAAATTAGATAGTGAATATGAAGGATTATCTATTTCATGCCACCTGGGACCCCATTTCATTCTTATGTTTACTCTCATTATACCTGTGTTACCACTAACTTAGAATAAAGTTATGAAATGTTTTTTCCTATATTTGTAATTAGCTCATGTAATTGTAAATTCCTATATATATGGCATGGAAGAAACATTTGGGAATCAAGGGTGTGTAATGTCCCCAAAGTAGGATAGGATGGAATATTTTGTTTGTTGTCTAGAATGTTGGTTTTATTTATATAATTTTTTTAAACACTTTGCATTAATACTGCAATAGATTCTTACAACCACTTGCATATAGTTTGTTGCCACACAATCTTTAACTGTAATCTGGCTAGCAACCTCAACCAAACAATTGCATGTAATCTTTTTATAGACATTTAATCAAACATATTGCACGCATTTGGTACATAGTGAATAGAAGGAGAAATCATGGTATCATCATTATGAATGAAATCCAAAATGAAAACAATACAAATCTTTGATTACACCTACACTTTAGATCTAAAGCACACAAATTCTATTGGTTGTAGAAACAACTACAATACCCTCCTCAACACACATTAAACAATTGCAATACCCTCTTACACATTCAAACCCTATTGGATTCAAATGGTATCTGCAAGAACCCTAGAAACACAATAAATAAGTCATAAAACCTGGACAAGATTCATATGTCTCCTCACTAATTTCTTCCCAAAACCTCTGTCTACTCGAATATTGATTGCAGGGATCCGAATGCCACACCTAAGTATCTCTATAAATTTAGTTTGGAGAGATCCTTGTGGGACAAGGTTAGATGAAGAGCGGTGTCTCGTGGGACGAGGCTGGATGATAAGCGAGGCCTTGCAGAAACCATGTTTTCAACCAATGAGAAGATATACTATCATGCCTCCCTGAAACACTTATGGTACCTACAAAAACTAAGATCGGCCTCCTCCTGAAAGTTTCATAAATTCCGTACACAAGTCCATATACCTCCAATTGAATGTAAACCCCAAATTGAAGATCCAATGGAAATGTTGGATGGGTCCCCCTCTTGTCTAGCTAAGATGGATATTGCACCACCGAAACTAAATTGTAATGGTCGAAGGGTTTTGTTAAACCCTAATGAAATAATGGCTCCAAGATCACTCTGAAATGAGAGATCAAGTTATAATCATAATCATAATGCCAAAGTGAAGCTCTACCCCTCCTTTTATCTTTCTTCCATGCCTTCTAGAACTTTCCCCTTTTTTTACTAAATAAAATATGACCCTTATTCCCCATTTACTTTTAATTTAAGATTAAAAGTCACTTTAATAATGTTTAAGTACAACTTATTAATCTAAAGCTAATTTATTTCCTTAATGTCACTTTAAAAACATAAAATCTCCTAACTAAGTGACATTAAATAACCCTTTTAGACTCATTTTTCTTCACTAACAAGCCACAAAAGTCATTTCCACTATAGAATAGGGGAACCCAAAAATGGGGACATGAAAAATCCTCCATTCCCAAAGATTTCTTGTCCTTGAGCAACATCATCACACCCATGGGAACAACAAACTCAACCAAACTGAAACTAATTGTGATCCACAGGTCCCAAACTATTCTAAAATATGTGGAGCACGTACCGCCCATAATAATTCCGTACAATGTGCTAACACCAGGGGCCTCCTGCAAGAAACAACTAGCTCTCCCATCCGTACCAGTTACCAAACAATTAACCCATAAAATCCTAGGGTCCCAAGCTAATCTCATAAAGGAACCACCATGTTAATTCTATGCCACTCTTATCATAATCGTTTGACCACCGTACCTAGTCTTCCTCTTTATCCTATGGTACTCCCTCCTGAAATACATGTAAGGGAGGAATCTATTACCATGAATAGTATCTTGCATAGGCATCCAGGTGAAGTCACGACCTGCAAATCGAATTCCATACTTGATATTGAATGTTAGAAAATGAAGTTTTCCTAATCACTAGAAATGACTCTTATCTTCTCATGGACTCTAGACATCTCTCCACTAGATATCTTTGTCACCGAATTTTTCCCATACTCTAAAGATATAATTAGAAAGTGTGTGAATTGGTCAACACCATAGACATAATATATATCCTTTATACCCTTGGTAATCCTATCATGCAATTTTTCCACATACTCTCCCATTTTCGCCCATAAATGGTCAAAGACTGCATCCATCATGTGGAATGAGTGTGCCATGAAATTCTCTGCTGACAAGTCATATACTCCCCTACATCGTTCACGAGGCCTGTCCATGCGAGCCCCTCTTGGATATTCCTAGACAATGTGAAATACTCTTTGTTGCTAAAAATAATCTACAAGGTACTGACACAATAATCCATATGAATTCCCCTAATAAGCCACGTGATCATAAGATACATAAATTCGGTCAACTCCTCAAAATACCACTCCTCTAAGAAACCACTCCTAAGCCTCCCAAAAGTAGACTCCGAAGAGTCAAAATCAATGCTCTCATCTCTAATAGTTGATGAACTGTTAAAAAATGTATTCGCAGGGTCCCAAACTAATCCCGGAAAGGAACCACCATGCTAACGCTACACTACTATGATCATAATTGAACGTGCCCAATCTACATCCTCCTCTTCTGGAACACCAAGATGAACTCCCTAAAGGGACTGAAACCACTATCTAAAATCCTCCCCTATGAAGGTGTCTCCATGAAGTCTAATTCTGCAAATACATGGTAGATCTCGAGTATTTCTTTCCATATATAATAATTATTGACATTCCCTCTAATGAAATCCCAAAAATAAAGCATAACAATCACTGTCACAACTCTGTCGATCATCATCATCATATGAATCAATCTGTCACTCAGATGAATTCCCATATCCCACCACCAAATTGGAATTCCACCACTCCCAATACCTACTATATGTCGCAGTTCCATTAGAGTAAATAATGAGACAACTCCCTAGTATGCCAACAACTGGTGGAAACCATGTATTAGGAATCAAGTCTATTCTTGCAATTTTGTTTGGCTCGTACCAAACTGTGTCGGAAAATTGGCTATCTCGATCATTGTTAATGTAATAAAGTAAGTCATGGTGTGTAAACACCTCCCTGCAAAGTAACCTTATCACCTACGGTGCCTCATCCTCATACGAGTAGTGATAATTCCCTTCCAAAGATGAATCATGCATAACCCTCATAATCTCCTCCCTATTTGTGGACGAGGGGACTACATGTGTGCAACCTCCGTAGTGGATAATTCCATCCATCACTTTGTTATATGGAATCTCTATGAATTGATCCAATATAATATGTATCTCTTCTTGTTCTCTTACCATATAGCCCAAATGAAATAAATCTAACATGGCTATAATCCTTCCTACCTCACCCCACTAACCTAGGTGAACCCTCCATGTCCTATTAAATATACCTCCAACATCATAAAATAGTGCTAGATTCCACTGCCACTCCGTGCAACATTGGAAAGTGGTATGTGAATTAGTCAATCCCAATGGTATGACTAATAAATGAAGATAACATATGAGAGAAATTGTGCAGGTATCCTGCTCTCTATCCCTTCTCTAGTGATATCCCTCTCAAATATCAATCTCCTAGGAATATACCTCCTCAATAAGCTCATCCATCCACTCATCGATTCTAGGTGAACCAAACTCAATGACATGTCTAAAGTCCCTATTTGGCAGTCTCTCCAGGGAAATCATTTCGAAAACCCATTGTACATGACCATACTATTGTATACCACTGCACACCCCTATATAATCATGTAGCACCACGTATCCTATATGTGCCATTGTATTAATAACTCCACTAATATCAATTGAAACTGGGTCCCAGAGTGATGTGTCCACATCCATCCTATACTCAATACCGAATCAACTAGTGCATATATTTCCTTGTTGGTCATTCCACAAGGAATTTTCTCAACTACCTCCTTTGTAGCTACGCCTTGAGACAAAATAAAGGGCGCATGGTTCCTGCAATGAAAAACAGGTGCATGGTCAAAACCCTCTATGTCAAACCTCTCATCAAATGCCTGCAACTTCAAATTCTCCTCGTGTCGAATCTTCACAAGAGGCTCCTCCCTTAGATAATGAGTTCCACCCATGACCTCATGTGTCACTTCTACCAAAGATGATATTGTCTCTATTATTTTCAATGATGAAGAGCATGCAAAACTAAGTTGGCAACAAATCTCCTTAATCTCCCTTTCCTTGTCTCCAATGAGCTTAATAGAAAGGCCCCTATCCATGAATAACTGCAAATAATTTGATTTCATCTTCTCTAGTCCCTCTTTGATGATGCACAATTGGGTACTAGTGAATCCATATGCAATTCCCTTTTTCCTCTCTTCCATCTTGGTTTTCCATATAGGGTCGTTAATAAAGTTATGAGCATCGCCTGTCCTCGTCAACAACTACACAATTTGTTCCTCTATGACCAATAGTCACTTCTCAAAATCATGAAAATTTATTTCATAAACATGCCATGGGATGTCACACAAGGGATCAATTGACTCTTTATATGATTTCATGCAATGTGGGCTACCTTCCTCCTACATTTTTTCTAATATGGTATCATTCCCTAAGTTAGCCCCTTCGTTGTCATCCTCCACACATAGCTCTGAATATTTATCACATTCTGGTACAATCATGCCTACATCATCATACATGTCATAAATAGGATGATATGTTGAATTCCCACTTGAACCATCCTCATCATCAAACTCCTATACATGGAGAATTGTTGAAGCCTTAGCATCAGCTCATTAGAACATATTATCATAATCATCATATGTAGGACAAGATGGTGTATCCTCATCTTCTCCATCTATCACAATAGTGTCATTGACCTCATCGGTTAGTTATGATGATGTATCATAATTGGATGTTTGTTATTCTTCTATGCATGCCTCCTCTGCATGGCTAGATGCATGTTCCTCTCGTCATCCTTCATGCTCACCCTTCTTTACTTCATGCCATGTTCTTTAAAAATAATCCTCATCCAAAACCTTGGGCTAATTTCTATACCATAGAGTGTAAAATATTTTAAAGGGAAAAGTTGCACGAATCTTATAACTCAATGCTAGATACTCTTGAAAGTAAGGCATGATTTGTTTTCCTCTAGCATCTGCTTGGCTTGTTGAATATTTTTCCAAGTTTTATCTGTGAATTCTAGAGTTGTATTTAGTCCCTTGTCCATTGAATGCACTGTTGATTTCTCCCTTTTTTGTAACCCATTCATGTCTTAAGAAATCACAAGATGGCAAGATCACCAAATCTAGTACCACTGTAATGTCCCCAAACTAGGCTATGATGGAATATTATTTTTGTTGTCGATAATGTTGGCTTTCTTTATATAATTTTATCAAAAACTTTGCGTTAATACTGCAGTAGTTTCTCACAAACACTTGCATATAGTCTATTGTCCCATACTCTTTAACTATAATCTGGTTAGAAACCTTAACAAACAACTTTCATGTAATATTTTTATAGAAATTTAATCAAAAGTATTGCATGAATTTGGTACACAGAGAATAGAAGGATAAATCATGGTATATTTATTATGAATGAAATCCAAAATGATAGCAATACAAATCTTTGATAACAACTGCACTTTAGATATAAAGAAAACAACTTCTATTTGTTGTAGCAATAATTGTCATACCCTCTTGAACACACAATAATAAATTGAAATACCCTTGTAAACAATAAAACCCTATTGGATGCAAATGGAAGCTACAAGATACCCTAAAAACATAGTAAATAATTCATAAAACTTGGACAAGATTCCTTTGTGACTTGGATAACTATTTTCCATGGCCTATGTCTACTCTGATATTGATTGCAGGGGTGCAACCGCCTCACCTAAGTATCTCAACAACTTTTGTTTGCATAGGTCCTCCTGGGATGAGACTGGATGACCATCAGTGCCTCATGGGATGAGGCTAGGATACAAGTGAGGACTAGTGGAACCCTCATGTTCAATCAATGAGGTTGTCTCTGGTCACGTTTCCTGGAAACTCTCCTAGTACTTGCAAAACCTGAAATCAACCTCCTCCAGAAATTTTCGCAAATCCCCTGCCCAAGATGATATACCTCCAATTGAATACAAACAGTAAAATTGAAACTTCAATGGAAATCCTGAAGGGATCACCCTCTTGTTTATCTAGGGTGTATATTGCACCACTGAAACTAAACTGTAATGGTGGAAGGGTTTTTCTAAACCTTAACAAAAACATGGCTCCAAGAGCACTCCAAAATGAGAGATAAAATCATAATCATAATCATGATGCCAAACTCAAGCTCTACTCCTTTTATCCTTCTTCCATGCCTTATAGGACTTTCCCCCTTTTTTTACTAAATCAAATATGACTGTTATTCTGGTTTTACTTTTACTTTAAGATTAAAGTCACTTTAATAATGTTTAAGTAACTTATAAATATAAAGTTACTTTAAAAACATAACATCTCCTAACTAAGTGACACTAAATGACCCTTTTTACTACTTTTTATTCACTGACAAGCCATGAAATTCATTTCCACTGCAGAACAGGGGAACACAAAAATGGGGACATGACAAATCCTCCCTTCCAAACTATTTATTTTCCTCAAGCAATGTCGTCACACCCACAGGAACAATAAGATGAACCAAATTGAAACTAATGATGATCCCTGGGTTCCAAACCAATATGAAATATGTGGAGCACCTACCAAGCACTATATTTTCCTACAATGTGCTAACACCAGGGGCCTATTGCAAGTAAAAAATAGTTCTCCCATATGTACCTGCTGCCAAACTATCAACCCATAAAATCCCAAGGTCCCAAGCTAATCTTAGAAAGGAACCACCATTTTGATATTGTACCACTTTGATCATAACCATCTAACCACCATGCCTAGTCTGCCTCCTCCTCCCATGGTACTCCCTCCTGAAATACCTGTAATGTATTCATCTATTACTTCAACAATATCATGCATATGTGTCCAGGTGAAGTCATGACCTGTGAATCCACTTCCATACTTGATCTCGAATGTTAGAAAAGGAAGTTTTTCTTGATCAATAACAATGAATCTAGGATTCTTATGGACTATGGACATCTCTCCACTATATATATTTGTCACTTGTGTTGCCCCATACTCAAAGGATATCACCAGAAAGTGCATGAACTGGTCAATCATTGCATACATATTATATGTCCACTATACCCTCGGTAATCTATGCACATGCTCTCCCACTCTCTCCCAATAATGTCCAAATACTACATCCATCCCGTGAAATGAGTGTTCCCTAGCCTACTCTGCTATCAAGTCATATACTCCCCTACATCCTCCATGGGGCCTCTCTATGTGAACCTCTCTTAGATCTACCTCGATGATGTGAAACACTCTCTACTCCTATCACTAATTTGCAAGGTGTTGATACATGAACCCATTTAATTTCCATTATTAAGCCAGATGGTCATAAGCTAGATAAAATCAATCAAATCCTCAAAATACCACTCCTAATCCTCCCAAAAGTACAATCTGAAGAGTAAAAAATAGTGTTGTCATCAATAATAGTAATTGAACTATTAAACAATGTAATGCTAGGGTCCCAAACTAATCCCTGAAAGGAAAACCACCCATATTCTTTTTATTTTTATATGTTCTCCTTCATAGGTATGGTTTCCCATGAGAACATGCAATGAATTGCCTCTCTTGGCTTATCGGTGTATTTACTTTCATTCACCACCTCACAACATTAAAGAAATTAATTATTCATAAAAAAACATCATCATCCCATATGAGATAATTCATATTCATATTATTGCATTTCCTCATTGCCATAGTAAGGGAGCACATGATCACACAAGTTATCATAAAACATCATGTCATCAGATCATGAGATACTATCATAACAAGTATAACCTCAACACATATTCATAAAAGATATATAATTTCATCAACCTAATAAATGGAACCACGTGCTAAAAAAAAATTACACATAAATGTCTTAGGTGTTCTTAATATAGACTAACATCTTCAATAGAGTAACCATAGTGCATATGTACAACAATAAAGTCAATATATAGTATTTATTTCAACCAAAAACAAGTCATACTTCAAAATGTTGAAACAAATGGTAATAAAAAAACCTAACTTGGTATATGCATATGTCTTAGTTAAGTTAGGTAGTTCAGTTTGACTCATAACAAAGATTTAACCAAACAAATAGAGAAAGTAGCAACACATAGGTCTTTTATCCTCCTAGGTTGTATTTCCTAGATTGTATTGATCACAATGGACCTTGACTTGTTCAATTTCTTGGCTCCTCAATTGACAAACCCTATGATCTAGTATAGAGAATGGAACAACTTGGATGGCTCCCTCCTCAAGAACCTGCAATCCGTCAAATTTCAATAGATGGGATGGATTAGTAACATAATTTCTAAGTACATAAACATGAAATACATTATGCATATTTCATACATGGGAAGACATATCAAGCTTATAAGGAATTTGTACAATCCTCTCTAAATTTTATATGGCATGAGAAAACTATGGAACAACTTTTTTCCCTTACCATATTTGAAGTAGTTCATATAGGCGTTGACTCTTAAAAAACATGGTTACCTTACTTATAGCTTCTATTAGTTCTATTATCATTTGCATAACTTTTATGTTAGTATCTAACTTACTTAAGACTTTACTTAATTGTAACCATATATTCTTCCATTTCTTGGATCATTTTAGGTCCTAAAATGACTTGATCCTCTAATTGATCCAATCTCAAAGTTGTACAAAAGGATATTCCATAGAGGACTTCATATGGGGCTTCTTTAAGGGAACTGTGATAACTATTGTTGTATGAATATTACACTGAGGGGATATACTTATTCAATTGGTTATCTTGGTCCATTACGTATGTTTTGAACATGTCCTCCAATATTTTATTAAACTTTTTGTCTACCCATACATGCCTAAATGATATGCAGTTTTAAAGTGTTGAAGTTGAGTTGAGTTCTTGTAGAATTTAAGAGATTTTTCCAAAACCTAGAAGTGAACCATGGATATCTATCTAATATGATATTTTAAGCAACTCCATGGAAGGTAATCAAAGGTTCTATTAGCAATAATAATGTTGGCACTCTTGGTTAGCATGTCAATGAATACCATGATGTAGTTATCACTCGCGGAGGTCATAGGTAATCGTCCCACAAAACATATGGTGTTTTTTAAATTAGTAAATTAAAATCTGTAGAGCACAAATAATATATTTTATCTAGATTAAATACATAAATGACATATTGAAATCACTATAGCCAAATAAAGAACCATAATAACACAAATTTATACCTTTATT
>JASDQU010107165.1:69814-80545 GCA_032191745.1 Picea mariana
AAAGATTACTATCTTTGGGCCATCAAATCACCATGAGCACTAAAAACACTAGCTAGAATCTTTATAATTTATTTTCTCTAAAGATAAAGATATTATGTCCTTTGCATACCACACAATTATGTTAATAGGTTAGTTTATCATAAATATAAAATATCATATAACAATCAATTCATTGAATGTTGATTAATAACCAATTACTTTTCCTTCAATAGAGAGTCTTTCTTTCCTGGACCTTGATCAAAATAGTCTATTCTCCTCAACAAACAAGGAAGAGACAATAATGTCATATTTTCACAATAACATAATAAGAGTGGCTACATGCCAAAAGACAATCATGGCAATATCGACACCTTATAACATTACAGGATATAATTTCCACCCGCCATGTATAGTTTGTGCATGATGTCTTATCATTAAGTGTGTAGTTTCTTTTCTTTCTTTTCTTCAGCTTCAAATGTTCGAAGAAAATATGCCTATGGTTCCCATGCGCCTCCCAAGATCACCCAACCAAAGCCTCTCAACCTTGGATATCCTTTGAACGACATCATCAGCAAGTGCATTGGACCCTTCTTAGTGACATCTCGTCTTATAGACATCTCGCAAATCTTGCACTTTACTTTCTTCTCTTTCTTTTCTTTGTTGTACTATTCATTTCAATGTATTTCACGTATTGTTTTGTTTTATGCTTTCGAAATAGCCTTTGGCACTCTTAAAACTTTGTATCAGTAATTGTACTTCCAAGTCCCACTGACCTATCTTTGCAGGAAAATGTTGGCCAACAGGATCAAACTTGCTTAACAACTGAGACTCAAAGGAAAGTTAATAAATCAGGGACAAAATGAACTTATGAAACAATGCATTGAATTTTTCAACTCATGATAATCAGATCTGCACTCAAAGAATTAATTCCTACAGCAAAAAACTGAAGATTAGGAAACACCTAATAAAACAATAGATCTGCTTAAACAAAGTATTGTATGGAAACTAAAGAGTCTAAACAATGCATATCACGAGATTAGATCAAACCAATGGAAAACTAATAGATCTACATAAACAATAATATGGAAATTCAAGACAACATAATAGAAATCTGTAACAGCAATTGCATTCCTTGCTATTAGCTATGTGAAAGAGAAATTACATAGTTTGGTATCACACAAAAGCTTCTCACTCAAAAACCATACTATAACACAGTCGCAGAATCACTCTACTATCCTAGTTCACTCTAGCAAAATCCCTCCACTGAGACTGAATGAACTACCAACTACTCTCTTTATATCTAAGATATATTCTCAATCATCTACACGATCACTCCTTTATATAACAGGAGATATCAAGCGTTTACAATGCATGTAGGCATACTAAGTAAAGCACTTAGCTTGATTGTGTCAAAACCAAACCCTACCTAGATAATATAAGATAAGATAGTTTATTAATGTCCAACAAATGACCACAAAAGTAGGTCAGTGGGACTGCTAAGTACAATACCGTTGATATAATGTGGGAGCACAAAAGTAGCTCCAATATAAAACAAGATGTTGAATGTAAAATATTGATCTAGGCTAAAGCCCTAAAAACTAGACATTGATAATGGAGAACAAATCTCAAAGAAAAATGTACAAAGAGAGAGTAGATCCAAAATCTATGATACAAATAGTGTGCAAGCATATTAGGCTCTACTAGAGCTAGGTCCCCAAACATCCAAGGGTTGATGGAGGAAACTCTAGATAGAAAGACGTCTAGAAGAGGCGCTTGAAGAAGATATGGACTACGCAATGTGCTGTGGCTTATAAGAGGCAACCCGCCATTGAGACCTAGATGAACTCGTCTAGAAACTAGTGTGAGATCTGGAACAGCAACGTCGTTCAGGTCTCTATGAAGTAGAAGTGCCTCCCCCCAATGGGCCTTCACTAATTTGGAATTGGAAGCAAAGTTATTGTCAATTTATCTCTTGGTACCCTCGGCAAATGGGAGAAACCTCAAAGCAAGAAGTGAGCATCCTCGTAAAGACTAGTCTAGGGGGAGGTGAAGGGGGTCTAGTGGGCATGGACACTGGAGTCTAGGGGGGCAGATAATTTGGAAACATAGTTCAAGGGCCTCCCTCATGTATAAATCCAAGGATCTCTAGTTGGGATATTGGAAGAAACTGGAGAGAATCTGTGACTCCCTAAACAGACAATGGAACTGCCATCGAATCTCATAGTAAATGGAGCAGCAAAATATGAAGTACTCCTCTGTCTCAACATCTCGAAGATGGCACAACTAACAGATCCTATCCGACCGATCTAGTCGATGCTCGACCTCCACCTGAAGTCTATGTGAACTTACTTTGGTGTCTGAATTGGCCCAATGGAATCCAACGAGCATGCATCCAAGGATGACTCATATACAGAGATAGGGCAATGATGTCATCCCTCTGCACCATGAAGTGCTCTAAATAAAGGGCCATCTTCGGAAGTCACCTGCTTGATGGGTCTGTCCAAATGATCTAAATATACTCCCTGTAAATGTCGTCTCGAGTGATCATGTTCAACTCCTGCCTAATAGGTAAGAGGTGGCCAAGTGCATCAAGGGAGTAGTTGAAGGGAGCAATGTGGTCTATCAAAATACCCATAGACTCCAAAAGATACAAGACCCTCGCAAACTAGCGACAAGCCCACCCGGGGGGCCTTGTCAAGGCAATGGACTTTGATAAGCAATAGGCCATGTATGGATATCAGTCCTAACCTGCTACCAAGTCAACAAAACTTGGAACACTACGTAGGAGTGAAACCAAGGTGAAAAGAGTTTTAATTATGGAGGTGTTGAGCACCAAACTCTGTAAGAATGATGGGTGAACGGATTGTCTGCCTACACAATTTGGCTGTTACAACCACAAACTCTGCTCACACGGAATGTCAAATAGAACAGATGGCAACAACCAGTTAAAGGGAAACAGAGTCAGACAGACAATAGTGTGAGACCTTTGTGTCCAAGATTGACAAAAGACTGCCCATAAAGTCAGGTAAAGCTGCAGAAGGAAGGATATACATTTTCGCAGCGAATTTACTCAGTATAACAGTCTGGCCTTTGTCAACAGACTCGAACAATTTTAAGATGTGCAAAGAGAAGTGATTTGGACTGTAGTATGAAACAGGCAAAGCTATATAAAATTACAAACCTAATAAAAATTAGGGCAAGAGATATAAATGACTAATTTTCCCTGATGGTTTACACTTGCAATCCACGACAATGAGTGCCAAAGGCATGCCTGAATTGTGTCTGAGATATGTTAATCACTGAAACTTTGAATGAACAATGTTTTATAAAACTTCTTGTAAAGAAATCTGACCTTAAGGCCAGGAGCATAATCTCCTCGCTTGTAGTATGCTGGGCTTTTTGCGGCTCGCCATTCTGCTGTTCCCATTCCATCTGTTATAAATATACAATAGAAAGCTGTAAGAATCCTTCATAGCATAGAGCAATAAATAATCTCAGATTGCAGTCCCATATGTCCAAGTAGCGAAAGCCTAGAATTAAAAGGTATTCAGACTAATGTTTCAAGCATACAGAAAAATAAGGGTAGCTCTCCATGTACTTTCTTTCTCTCTTTTTTGCTTTTTTTTCTTTTTTCCATGAAATACATATCCAGGGGAAACCCACCAGGCACTTCCCCTCATTCCGAGGATGGTACCCAGGGTAAACCAGATAGATTCTTCAGGGCTCAAGGCCAATACAACAAGATATTCATTAATTGCTCAACATGTCACTGGCGGGAATTAACCCTAGGTGGGAAAGATAACACTCCTCTCAACCGCCTAGGCTAGACCTAATTGACCCAGCTCTCCATGTACTACTATTGAAGCATTTCAAATTCAGTACTTCCAGACATGTTTTTCTTGAATTCAATTTTCAATAAGTAGTGATCCTATTTCATTCCAAAACTTGTGTGTTGCTGGGTCAATGAGGAATACTTGGACATGAAAGGGTGTTTTCCATTTCTTATACTTATAATTCAAAGGAATTTAAAGGAAATTGTATTTTATGATAAGAACTTGTGTAGATTTTGTTTTCTAACAATTTAAAACTTATCATTTGTGAATCTATCTGTTAGATTTCAAAGGCCCTAAATTTTACGAATTCTACATATTTCCAAAGCTTCCCTCCTTAACAAATGCGTAAAATATGTTGAACATACTTTAGAAAAGCAAGTGAAATTTTAACTTTTGTACATTGGCAATTTAAGTTGAAAGCGTTTAGATACTCATAAATGAAGTAGCACAATTTGCAGAGAAAAGCATATATCATGAATGAGTAATTTGCAGAGAAAAGTGGATGCAACTCTACTAAGTGCAAATCATAAGTTACACCATATCATATATGAGTCATGACATAAGTTTCTAAACAGCATTGAAACTTGAAGTGATAATTCCTTTAAGTTCTATCTGGGTTTCACCATATGTGAGATGCATTTCATTTTTTCCTGATGAACATGATTAACGATAAAAGTGCTGAACATTTTTGTTTTACACAGCCAGTCAAGGAAATTCAGTTAAACAGCACTTAAAACTAGCTATATTGCTCATATGACCAACATTCAAAAATCACATAGGTCCATCGTGAACCAATCCAAGGAATCACAGAAGATAAGATGTAAGGGAGTTTGGCAGTAATGCATACAAAAAAACACAAAATGGGCCAAGGGTCATGTGAGGTCCTGACATGTCAGCAATGTCGCTATCTCTCCAAATTATAGATCATAGAAATTTTGCATTTCTTATAATTATTACATGGAACATAGGGATTTATCCTATAAAACACAACATAAAAGGAAACCGTGTAGTGAAAATAAGATTTAAAAATCAAAAAAAAAGAACAGAAAGAATATTTAATGCCCACTTTGACCAATTTGATCTAGTAAACCCTTTATAAAATAGTGTTAACCTCAACAGATTTTATAAAGAATTTAGATGCTGATATCGTGCAACCTGGAAGAATAAATTAACATTGACAAGATCTTTTAAGAGTTTTTCTTTTGTGCTCTGTTAATGGACAGAGGGTTAGGCAAGGAAGGTTGTAATCAGGTCTGGTATCCTCCACTGGAAGGATGGGTGAAATTTAACTTTGATGGGGTGTCTAGAGGCAACCCCATTTATAAGGAGCATTAGGTTTCTTTAAAAATCATCATGCCTACATTGTAGCAGTGACTTCCAAATTTTTGGACAAAAGAGCAAATAACCAAGCTGAACTTGAAGCCCTAGTTGTGGTCATCTTTGAAGCCCTTGGATTAGGTTTTAAAAAGATTATATATAAAGGGGATTCCAAGATTCTTATCGATCATCTTAATGGTAAGATCCAACATCCTTTGTGGGAGAAGATGAGCAAAGTCAAATGAATTAGACAAGCTATGGGATGTTTTGAGGGATGCATGTTTGAGCATGTAAGAAGGTATATCAACCAAATTGAAGGTTAGCTAGCAAATCATGCCATCACCTCTAGGACTTCTCAATCACTTCCCCACTGGGAGATCCCCCCATGATGGAAGATGGGTATTGGAAAACATTTCCGTATAGGCATCTAGCTCAAGGGGTTCCCTCTCCTCCCCCCTAATCCATCATATCCAAGATTAATGGGGATAAGTGGATCATTGATAAAGCATAACCACGGCCCTCCCTGAGAAAAAATCTCCTGATGGGGAGAAGATTTAGCTGTACTATGATCTATCATCACTGATGAAGGTAGTGAAGGACATTAGCCACCATTGTTGCCTTTGATCCAGAGTAAATGCCTGCTCGCTCCTGAAGCAGGAAGCAAGTGGGAATTCAAGGCATTCTTTCCCCAAGATTCTGAGTTTTGTTCCGAGATGAGTTTCTTCAATCCAGAGCTAAGAGGGTTTCTCATGGCAGAGCCAAGTAGAAAGCCAAGACAAGTTTCTTCAATCCGGAGCAAAGAGAGTTTCGCATGGCAAAGCCAAGATGCCATTCCAATGCATATGAAAAGAAAGGGAAGGAGTAGATGCCAAATCTCTTTGACAGTTACGAATGGTTGCAAATTTTATGGCTCAGCAGGGTATGGCTCTGCCCAGCCGAGAAGTGAATTCCTCTAGCCCAATGAAACCAAAACATAACAGGGTATCAAATAAAAATATTTATTATGTTTTGGTTGGTATTGGAGAATGCTTGAGAGACAAAGAGGAACAAAACTCAGGTCAGTGTGAGGAACAAAACTCAGGTCAGTGTGCCCTGTTTGGGAAAAGGTTCTTGCTTTATTTGGGAATCTACGCTCTGCTGCATTATGTCCTGTTTCTGAAAAGGAAAGTGGGAGGAAGAAACATTCAAGATGAAAATTCATAGTTGCCTGGAAATTATCATGGACGAAGTTTTCACATATCAGCCTCTCGTTTACGCAGAAGAGAAAGCACCTTCCCCACTGCAGACGCCAAGCATTATCAAAACCCCGGTTTACCAATCCGGCATGCAAGTCAGCCATCAAAGTTTAAGATGTGTTTTTGCTACGGTTATGTTTCATGATTACACCTGCAGACCTAGTGGACAATTAAGCAAATATCTATGTATATAATCTAGCTTTGGTTTTGGTATGGGCGTTAGAATACTCTGATAGATTGTATTGGAGAAGTCTTGTTTTTGGAGACTGAACCTGTATGATGATACATGGTGCTCCGGTTTTACATAAAATTAAAATTTTGGGGGGGGGNATTGTATTGGAGAAGTCTTGTTTTTGGAGACTGAACCTGTATGATGATACATGGTGCTCCGGTTTTACATAAAATTAAAATTTTGGGGGGGGTGGGGGGTCAAAAACAGTCTTTTTTGAAGCAAATAATATAAATTAAAGAGGGATTAAACCAGGATGAATCAATAAAAGTTTTTATCTATGAGAGGTGCCAGGTCCAAATCTGTCTCTTTACCTGTTGTACCACAATACAGATAATGCACGGTCCGTAGATCCCCCAGATCAATCTAATGCGAAATCAGTAACCCAGATCAATCTAATGCGAAATCAGTAATAAAATAAAAATAAGAATTCATATCCAATAATTAATCATTTTCCAACAATCCAAGAAACGGAAGAGAAATCGAATACTTAGAAATCCAAATCCAAACATGTGATGGATTTGGGGCTAAAATCAAACGTTGAATACTTAAAAGAGAAAGAAAATCATTGAGAAAAATAATTAAAAAAAAAAAAGAAAAAACTAAGTAGAGATGCGGTTGTTACAATGGTTATTCTCGCAGACAAGCACAGCAGGCAAATTCCAAAGAGCGGACATGTTGAGAGCCTCGAAGAGCTGTCCCTGATTGGCAGCGCCGTCTCCATAGAGCGCGAAGGTAACCGCTTCCGCCTTGGAATACTTCTGCGCAAAGGCCAAGCCGCAGCCAAGGGGGATCTGGGCGCCCACTATTCCGTGCCCTCCATAGAATCCATTCTCCTTCTTGTAGAAATGCATGGATCCTCCTTTTCCGTGAGAGCAACCATCCTTTCTGCCCATCAGCTCTGCGAAAACCTCAAGTAGAGTCCCTCCACGGCCATAAAAGAGGCAGTGATCTCTGTACGCCGTAATAATGCAATCTTTCCTCGTCAGGGCGGCCTCCATGCCGGTGCAGACGGCCTCCTGCCCGTCGTAGAGGTGACAGAAACCCCTTATCAGCTTCGATTTGTAGAGGGAATCCGCCGCGATCTCCATCCGCCTCATCGTGAACATGTCCTCGTAGAATTTCATGAGCTCCGCGGGAGTGGTTTCCACGATGCGGGAGGGGGGCTCGCATTGGTGGGTTGTGAATGGAAGATTGGTTTCCACAGTGATGGTGGTTTTGTCGCTGTATGATTCAGACGATATGGATCTCGTACACGCCGCCCTCAATCCATTCCACRATGGCGGTTTTGCCGTCGTCGCCGCTGTGCGCAGGAGCTTGGAGAGACTTGGGGCCATGGCTCTCCGCTTCAGATGACTCCCTCTCGCTMCCTGAACAGAACAGCAGCCCAATAGCGCTGTTTTCCTCTCTTACAAGCCCAACAGCAGCCCAATAGCGCTGTTTTCCTCTCTTACACAAGCCCAACAGCAGCCAAGAATGGTCGGATCGTCCACCAGACCTTTTCTTTTAKGGAATGAATATATTCCATGTATATATATGGAATGAATATAATGAAGGGCACTTTAGTTGTGTGTTGGTGTATGAACAGTGATTCTCCTTTTATTTAATTTGGTTGGGAAGGACGAGGAAGGGTTGGTACAATGCCTGGATGGTTGATTCACTGTTCACAGGATTGTTGTTGCTTTTAATCAGACTCTACCTTTTTCATACTAGATTTTTGTATAAATATATTATTAATTAAATATTTTAATTAATTAAATATTTTAATTAATTAATTATATTTTTTTTGTTTAATTTAATTATTTGTTAAAGTGAGAATATCCGTATGTTTTTTTTCGCAGAAAATTCACACTAATTATATTAAAAATATAATTTTTCATACAATCCCGACAAATAAATGTCAGTTTTCAATGGGCAAAAAGTCTACCAATCTCTCTATAAGAGGGATGAAACATATCCTCCATACAATGATCATCACAATCAATACAAAACAAGATAGCTCCTCAAAAGCACTAAACATCACAACCCTATGCTAAACAAAATAGAGAATCCTACTCAACATATGCAGTTAGAAAATATCAAAATGCTGGACATTTCCAATAGCAGCTCCATCCCAGGAATGATAAAAAAAAGTGAATAATCCTAAAGGTGGAGGCCAATTCATTAGTTTTATTTTTCCATCTTTCAATATTTATGGCCTGGAGGTTTGCTTTTTTTTAACCAGTCAATTATTACTTTAGAATCACCGAATAACTGGATATCTATGATATCTAAATGCTTGGCAATAAAAAGCTCAGCCCACACTCCCATCAGCTCCGCTTTGGTGTTTGTTCTCGCCCCACAATTTAAAAACCATCTATATTCCATCGACGAGCACGACTTAATAACACCACCTACCCCACAATTTGTGGCCCCTGGCTCCAAAGCTCCATCAAAAAAGCCACTTAACAACCATTTATCCTATTTATAGAATTTACTCTTAAATTATGTTCTTATAGATACTTTATGTGAATACAAAAGAAGTAAAAAAACCCACGTGATGTAAATGGAAAAGATACTTTCTATTTTTAGATTGTGTTTCTACCTCACAATATTTGTAGCAGCGATATCAAAAGTATAGCACTTCATGAAAAGTTTGAGTATGATTATCCAATTATATTAAAAAACATATTTGTCTAATTTAGTATTGGAGAATAGTATTCAGTTTTCTCTAATTATTTTATGAAATGGTTGCATAAAATCATTTTTTTTTTGTTTAAAATCCATTTTTTAAATGTAGAAATGGATTCAACACGTTGAAAAATCCATGTGGTATTATATAGAAATAATCACTCAAATGTGTCGATTTAACAATTTCTTGTCAGATTTCGATCGCTCTGAGGTCGCCTAGGGTTAACCTTCTGAGTGCTTCTACTACAGCCATGGCCACCCCTGAAGGAGGGGTGCCATCGCCCCCTCCTTCCACAGCTGACTCCTTCCGCAAGCTTCTAGCCGCCCATGGCAAGAAGCTTCCCCCAGTTGCTCCCCCAAGCTTCATTAAGAAGCTCGACTCGATTCTGGAGATTGATCTTCCCCCTGACCACCCTATGCGTGTAGCAATCTCCCTGTCAGATCATGGTTTTTATGGGGCTCTGGCCCTCAACCAGGTCCACAGACAACTGGATCCAAAGAAACTGGCGCCCGTTGATCCAAAATAGTGTAACCTGTTATGCAGTGGGAAGAGGCTTCTTTATCTTCGAATTCATCTCGCAAGAAGATCGAGATCTCATCTTCAGAAATAGACCTTATTTCATGGGAACTCAAGGGCTCTACCTGAACCGTTGAACGTCGAGCTTTGATCCAGCAGTGGAAGTGCCCAAGGACGTCTAGGTCTGGGTAAGACTCCCAAACCTCCCAATCCATTGCTGGAATCCCACTTCGCTCCAGGCAATCGGAAATGGGCTCAGTCATTATATCGACAGGGCGGACCCCAAGGACCAATACTCATGCGTGCGCATTTGTGTGGAAGTGGATCTAGAGGTAGGTCTCCCAGAGACAATCAAGTTAAAGGTTGGAGACTGACAACATTACCAGAAGCTTGATTATGAACAACTTCTGTTCAAATGTAGGGGTTGTCACGAGTACGGCCACTTTCAGCGAAACTGCCCTAAAGACCCAAACAAGGAGAAAGACAACAGAGAATGATGGAAACAGCCCAGAAGAGGAAGAGCCTCATCCAAGGCAAAAGGCCCAAGGAACGAAAAGACAAACCTTGCTCAATCCAAGGAGCAAGGAAACCAACCAGAGACAGCGACATCGAATAGGTTTAGGGGGCTAGATCCATAAATAGAGAAAACAACAAGGGAAGCCCCTCGGGATTTACCTATAGCAAAAGCAAAGTAAGGGAAGTCAACACCAGAAGCCAGAGAGGAGCCAATGCCAGAAAGGGTGGAAGAGCAAGGACAAACCGTGGGGGGAAAGAACCTAGAGCCAGAAGTGGAGGAAGGAGAGGTCTCCTCAGACAGTGACAGCGAGGGAGCAAGTGACACAGTTATCACCCCAATAAAAACAGGTCGAGGCAGGAAATCCAAGAAAGAAGAAAGAGAAAAGGAGACATACAAAGATGTCTTCAGTGGATCGCAGCCAACAATCAGGCAAC
>JASDQU010107165.1:109769-147378 GCA_032191745.1 Picea mariana
TAAAGTTTTTTAATGATTCTTTTGTAAAAATTTATATATAATTTTTTTTTAAATTATTGTTTTTGGAAGAAAATTTTATTTTTTTTTTCTTTTTCTTTTTCATCTTGTTTTTTAATCTTTTTTTTTTAATTGAATTTAGAATACATTTTTTTAAATGTGTTTTTTTTATCATTTAAAAAAAATATTTATTTGTGAAGATTTTGTTCTTTCTATTTATTTATTTTTTAATATAAATTAAAAAAAATAAAAAATAAAATTTGTAAATAAATTTTCAAGGTTTCATTTGGAGTCCAATTTTGGGTTGTTTATTTACATAGGGTTTTGTTGTCAATATCACAATTTCAATTAGATCGTAAATACTTATGATTTTCATGTTTAGGAAAAACCATTTTGTTTTGCATAGCATCACTTTTTGATATAGGTGTTGATTTTAAGGTTTTTCTGAGCTATTGTCTGAGTTTCGAAGGCCATGTTCGAAAAATGTTGTAATTTTGACCCCGTTTAAAAAAATGGTACTACTGGTAACACCACTTTTTGATTTGGGGGTTGATTTTCATGTTTTTTACGCAAAAATATGGGTTTTAAGGACTAGAGTTCTCATTTTGAGGTCACAGTTCTCGTTAAGTCGGTGACTATGTTTATCCCATATGGAGCTTCAATTGATCAGACAAAAACTAAAAACTATTGCCAGACATTTCAATGATATTCATTTCACTCATATTTTCAGGGAACAAAACATGGAGGCTGACTCTCTATCAAAGGAGACACTTTGTCTGAATGCTAATGTGATTCAATGGGAAGAATTATCATAAGAATGTTTGGTTTCCATATTAGAAGAATCCTTCTTTTAATCTATTAAACTTGCTTTCTTAAATTTTGAAAAATCGATTGATGTCTTTTTTGAACTTTTAAGATCCTCTTATCAGAAATAGATCAGAGAACAATATTTTGTACATGATTATAGTATCATTATCAGTTTGCGCATAAGTGCCTTCTGAATGTACATTATATCGCTTAATAGAAAGTGCATTTTTTTTTCGAGGAAAAAAAACTAAACTATGAATTTTTATGCAAGTGTCCTCTCATCATCAAAAAAATGCATGTTCCCGCCAATATGTATGTTTGTTTATTAACAAATCAAATACGAATTAATTCATTTTCCAAATTTAGAATGTACGAGTGACTTCTCTTATTAGTCCATGCTAAGGGAATATAGCAATGAGTTTGCTATTGATTTGACATTAATTTGCCTTGTATTTTAAATTTATATGTGTAGTGTAATGTTTAACTTAATAAAACATATATATATATTTTGATATAATTAAAATATTTGTTTTTCTCATTTCTCATTGGTTGATATATTCCAAGTCTTATTGCTGCCTTCACTTATTTCAATATTTGAAATTAAGTATATAATCAATAAAATTTGTTATAAGTACCTAGTACCTTTTATATAAAAAATTAAGAAAAAATGTAAAAATGCCATGTGTTCACTCATTGTTACTATCCATTTATTTCATTATTATTGCATTTCAATAAACTTGGTTATGAGTACCTAGTACCTTTTATATCAAAAATTAAGAAAAAAAGTAAAAATGCCACGTGTTCTCTCATTATTATTATTATTATTTTGACAGAAACGGTTATAGATTATATTAATGGGGTGGACTAGCCATAGATCCGATTACAAATGGCCTCGAATTTCTTCGGACCTGTCTTTCTGAACCATTCTACTTCTAAAGCTAGAGACTTGTGAACTGAACTAGTTCCTGTACGTCTTCTAATAGAACTGGATTAAAATTAATTGCCGAAACTCCATTCACTGTTTCAGCTTAAGTCTCAGCACTATTTCAACATATGCCTCAGTACTGTTTCAACATTTGTTACAGCGCTGTTTCAGCATATGTTTCAGCATTGTTTCAGCATAAGTTTCAGCACTGTGTTTCAGCATAAGTTACAACACTGTTTCAGCATATGTTCCAGTACTGTTTCAGCAGATGTTCCAGCACTGTGTTTCAGCATATGTTCCAGCACTGTGTTTCAACATATGTTACAACACTGTGTTTCAGCATATGTTCCAGCCCTATTTCAGCATATGATCCAGCACTGTGTTTCAGCATAAGTTACAGCACTGTGTTTCAGCATAAGTTACAACACTATTTCAACATATGTTCCAGTACTGTTTCAGCATATGTTCCAGCACTGTGTTTCAGCATATGTTCCAGTACTGTGCTTTAGCATATGTTCCAGCCCTGTGTTTCAACATATGTTCCAGCACTGTGTTTCAGCATATGTTCCAGCACGTGTTCTCTCGTTATTACTATCCATTGATTTCATTATTATTGCATTTATGCTTTTCTCTTATCATTAATACAAAGTGTACTCCTACTAGATTAATACAAAATGATATACATATAATTATGTATGATGACATATGTGTAATTTATTTTTAATAGTAATTTTGAATTTCTTTTTAAATGAAAATAAATTAGTAAAAATATAGTTAAAAATGAAAAACAAAATGATATAGACAACTTATATATTTATCTTTCCCTTTTAATAATGATTTTGAATTTTTCTTTAATAAAGACAAATAATAATTATAGCAAATTGACAATGGTTTTATAGTAAATTGACAATTGTTGGAACACTCTAACTAGTTCAATGATCCCATCTAAATACACTCTATTTCCAAATTTACTTGGCAGGGACTAAGCTGCCATGTAACGCTTGTTTTTCGAATGCAAAAGGTCTTTAAAAGCTTTTAATTTTCACTTCAGTTAAAATGATAAGTGAACTTTAAAGGTTTAAGTCTTGTCGGCCTCTATTACTCTAAAATGATTCCAAGCATATACTATTTTGAAAGAACACTTTTTCTAAGATTCAATACTTAATGATCTAATGATCCATTTTACACACAATATTGAGTTCAAGTGTAAATGTTGATAACATCCATCTTTACTTCTATTTTCATTATTTGGAAGTACAACACTCTAACTTCCTTACTTTAGGCTACATAAGAGTTAGTTAATTATTGTATGCAACCATCCTCTTTGAATACAGTCATTGGATAGTAGTGGATAGTTATTCAATGCAAAAATGGTCCACTTTATAAGGCCCGCTAGGTAGTTGGTACCCATTAATTATGGGACTACAAGTAGTTAGGGTTTTTGTTATGTAAAAGTTATTTAAAGTGATAGGAGACTATGGAATATTTTTTCTTGAGTTGTGTATTTGGAGCTCTACTCGGTGGAAGGTCTCCACACCTTAAGAGGCAAGTAAACATTGTATTCTTCTTTGCATTATCAATATACAAGGGTCTCTTTATAGCTTTTATCTTATAGTCTCTCGTTTTTTATTAATTTGCAACTATATTCTATGTATAGCTCGTTGTGTTCAATTTTCAAGGGTTAAGGAACACCACAAGTGGTATCAGAGTTCTTTTCTAAGCCAACATGCCTCCGAATGTTAGAATAATTTTTTTTCAAGCTAGAGACGTGTTCCCGAGTCTTTAAATAACAAAATGATATGTCATTTAGGGGGTAAAACTACAATTGGGGAAGAGTACATGTAGGAAATACAAGTGGAATCATGTTGTTGGAAACCTTTGTAATCCCTGTTGGCACCCTTCGAGTAGTATCGCATCAAATGATACTTGTATACGAAATCTCACTTCCACGTACCTTCATGTATACCTGAAACCACCCCTAGATCAATCAATTGATTGTTTTGTTGCTATAATACAACAAGAACAACACTTGAGGGGATCACTATCTAGTACCTAGGTAGATAATTCGTATGATTAAGGGCACGATTGAGCCTCCTTAATTAGTGCCCTGAGATATTGGGTTGAGTATTACTGTTGAACCCCACAAGTATATTGGAGAGCTATAACACTTGGCATTCCTCTATCTCCAGGACCCTACAAACCCTAACTTCTGTAGTCAACTAATGAAATTCCTTCGTCTTTGTATCCAAAAGAAATTTGCAGTTTCTGTCACTGCAATAATAATCAGCCAGGAGTAATACTCCCACATGAGTAGCACTCATAAAAGAAAAAAAAAGTGTGGTGGTCCTGTCAGCACCATTGTGGGAGAACCATCTCAAAAGATTCCTTGAATTGTGCTAATCCTAGGGGTATGCCTCTTAAATAACCCTTTTCAAGTGGACCTGAAAATATTGTGATTTGTGGTATATCTTGAAAGACTCATTTTGGTGTATTGGTCGTAGTAAGATAAGTGGAGAATAACATTTCCACAAAATCTTCAATGGTCCCATGGTTCAAACTCGTAACATGACCAACTTAGAAAACGAACAATGGGCCCCACCGGATCATAACCAACCACAACCCCAATCTGCTCATAACACATAGCTTGAAGACAAAGTAGCTACCATTGCGACTTCATTCAAATAGATGGAGACAAAAATGACAACACAACAAGGCCTTTTTTCAGAATTAATGACGTGCATGAATATTTGTATAAGTGATCCACGCATTGATCCAACTAAAGAGGAATTTACTTCCCCTAAAGTACATGCCACACCCATGTTTTAGGATAATCACCACCCCAACTTTTAGGATCACAATTCATGGCTTTGTTTTCCAAAGGTTTACATGAACAAATTTGATGGGTTGGATCCCTTAGGGTGGGTCACCCAAATGGAACATTATTTCTCTCTCTGTGGAATTACTAATTCCCTACATAAACTACACATAGGGGTCTTATATTTGGATATTGAACGTTCGTAGTGGTGACATTGGTATAGGAAGGCTTATAAAGGCTACATTGCATGGACCTAGTTTGTGCAAATACTTTTTGCTCGTTTTGAGTGTGACACTCACCATTTAGGACACTTCATAAAATTATGCCAAACAGGTACAATTATGAAATATATCACCACCTTTGAGCAATTGATAATTTGCACAAAGAGCCAATCTTATTTAAATTTTAAAGAATGTTTTATCAGTGGTCTCAAGGATGCAATTAAAGAGCATGTCATGATGCAACACCCACAAACATGGTTGGAAGCTTGTGACAGAGCTAAAGAAGTTGAGATAATGATCAATGCACAAACCAAGAGACCTTTATTCACCACTCACCCTAGCTCCTTGATGGAAACTACCCCGAGCTAATCCAATTCATAATCAGTGTGCATCCACAAGTTATCTCCCAAAGAGATGGAAAAACATTAATGCCTCCATCTTTGTTATAATTATGATGAGCGATATTTCAAAGGGCACAAATGTCAAGAACCGAAATTTTATTTTAAATGGATGTATCTCCATGTGACTACTCAAAGGAAATTCTTGTCAAAGATACTTCTGAACCAACTTTAGAAGACACCACCCTCTCCATGGAAGATAAAGCCCCTTTGCGAGCTTCCCATGAGGAACCTCAAATTTCTCTACATGCCCTATCAGGTTTCTCAACACCACAAACCTTGAAATTAATTGGCTACATCAAGCACCACAAAGTGATTGTGTTGATTGATAGTGGCAACACCCACAATTTTATCCATAGGAGAGTGGCATAAGACACCCATTGTTATGTGCATCCCATTTGTAATTTTCAAATTATGATCACTAATGGTGGCATAATGAAATGTGGGGGTAGATGTGAAAATGTGAAACTACAAATGGGTGAGTATCATCTCAAAAAACATGTGTTTTCCATTGAAATGGGTGGTTGTGATATAGTTGGTGGGGCATAATGGTTATGCACTTTGGGACCAGTCACCATAGATTTCAAGGACTTGTACATGAGTTTCATGTAGGAAGGGAAGAAACATACCCTCGAGGGGCTTACATCAAGTTCCCCTTAAATTATAATCTCTCCTCGTATGGAGAAGTTGTTGAATAAAGGCCACTCACGTGTTATTGCACAAATTCAATGCCATGCAAGTAGTCAACTCCATACCACTAGAGATTCATCTTGATTTGAAATCGGTTCACTCTAAGCATCAAAAGGTCTTTGAAACACCACAAGGTTTACCACCTTCACATGGGGAGCATGACCATGGTAACACCCTTTTGCGTAGAAAAATGGAATTGAAAATATCATTAAGGAATTATTGGAGGCAAGAGACATATGTCCCAATACTATTCCTTACTTATCACTAGTGATTATGGTACTAAAGAAGGATAGTACTTTGCACATGTGCCCTCATTTTTGGGCTCTCAATAAGTTGTTGATCAAGGACAAATTTCATATCCTAGTTATTGATGACCTTTTGGATGAACTTCATGGAGCCAAGTTTTTCACTAAATTTGACCTTCATTATGGCCACCACCAATTCAGGATGAAAGAGGTGGACATTCATAAGATAGTGATCTAGGTGGATATTGGTGGCCTCCCACCTATTCCAACTGGCTCCTCTTATAAGTTTTAGTTCAACATGTTTTTCTGTACTTCTTTGTAATTGTGGGTTCTATACTTTTGGGGTTGTTCGAAGCCCTACACATCTTCCAGGTGGATATTGGTGGCCTCTCACCTAATCCAACGAGCTTATTTTGTATGTTTTCATGCCAGCACATCTTGATGTACTTCCAGGGCCGTTTTGGAGCCCTAAATACTTTTTTTTTTTGGCTCACCACAGTCAACCTATAGACAAAGTCAGAGTTTGATGGCGTAATGTGTTTTTCTCTAAAAGACCTTTCCAATGGGCTATCACGAGCCTAAAACAAAGGTCGTATACAAAAGTTATGACCCCGGGAAGTTGAGGTACCAACTTACCCATAGGGGCCCACATGAATTTTGGTGTTTCACCTCCTAGGGTTAGGTTTTTCGATGTATAGGGTTTTGGCATTCATGAGTAATATTAAAAAGGCCTCTGAAGCCTCATTGTAATCATTTTTCTCATACAGATGCGCGTAGCAACCACATCTCTTCTTAGAGATAGCTAGCACCATTCGAGCAAGTGTTTTAGTTCTGTAGTTTTACAGTTTCAGCCTATTTCATTTATTCAATAGAAGATATTGTTCAGTGGATATATGTGTTGTTCTTCATATCTTTGTGTTTATTGTATTCAATATGTTAATCAGTTTGTTTCACTCCTAAATACAAATCAGTGGTATCAGAGAAGTCTGCTCTTCATTCATTTTTCTTCGTGCATGTCCCCGACAAGATCAGGGTACAAGAAGTTGGGACTTGAACCAATCAAGTCGTTGCAAGATCGGTCGTGCCGAGCCCGACAACAACCCATGGGGGACGAAAAGAAAGATGATGGAGCATGAGATCCTATTAAAATGTTGCTCAAGGAAGCCCTCGCGCGACAAAGGAACGGAATGATGGAAAACTTTGTGCATATCCTTCAATGACTGCCCACAGAAGAAGCATCTTCATCAAGCGACCATGCAACCCCCTTCAAGGTACATGTAAATTTTGATATTCCATTATTTGAAGGACTGATAGATGCAGATGTTGTAGATAAATGGTTGAATCTGCTCGAAGGGTATTTTTCGGTGCATAATTTTTCCGATAGGGAAAATATTACTTTTGCACTCCTCAAGGTCATCCCCCATGTTAAGGATTGGTGGGATACTTACTCTGAGCAAAGGGTCGTAGAGGAGTCTTCAATATTTGTGGTTTCCCCTACATGGGATTCCTTCTGGGACGTCATTAAAGAACAATACTACCCTGTTGGAAGCTATGAAGACCAATACACCATATGGACCACCCTGTGTCAAGAAAGGGACAAAACAATACCATATTTCACCAATATTTTCCATACCCTGCGCACCAAATTGGGTATCAAAGACTCTAAGCGACATCTAGTGCTCAAATACCCTGGTTGTTTGCATAGATATATTCAAACAAAAATGGAGTTTCTTGACATCCTTTCATTGGGCACGACTTATAGATACACTGTCAAGATCGAGCATAAATTTAAGCAGAAGAGGCGAGAGTTTGGATATGCTAACTCCTCACAGCCGAAGCAGGGTAAAGGTGACCCCAACCCACACATCAAGGAACCGAGTCGAGACGGCCACTCTCAAGACAACCAAACCAAGCCACAACACAAGAAGGGTAATGAGAAGACGAAGAAGGACACGAGAAAATGGTGTGAGTACCATAAAATCCCTTAGCACAACAATGAAGAATGCCACTCCAAGTAGTCACTCGTGGCTGATCTGAAGGCTTTCGAGTCAGAGGTCGATTCTGATTCTGAATCAAATCCAGAAGGAGGGAAGCAGATCATCGATGCTAAACCCAGTGCCATTGTCGCTACCACCAAAGTCCAACCAAGAAAACCAGAAGAACCAGAGGAAGGGGAACGCCTCTTTCACTCACAGATGTGGGTAAAGGGGGCTCCGCTTCATTTCATTGTTGATAGCGGCAATCAAAAGAACCTTATCTCAGCAGAGGTTGTCAAGTGACTGGACCTACCAACGACATCGCACCTGCAGCCTGACACCATCGGTTGGCTTCGCTAAGGAAGAGATCTCTGTGTCAGCCAATAGTGTCATATGCCCTACGACATCAAGCCTTTCAAAGATGAGGTATTGTGTGATATTGCTCCCCTTGAATTTTGTGTTCTTCTTTTAGGAAAACCATATTTGTGGAAGCATTATGTTGTGTATGAGTCTAGACCCCGCAGTGTTATTATTACTTTGGGTAGACAATTGTACATGATACCAGAGGTAGCGTTGCCCACCGCTATTTCTTTAATCTCTGCTAAGCAATGCAGTAAGGTCATTTTAGAGACCAGGAAGTTTATCTTCTTTGTGATTCATGCTCATAGTAAGCAGAAGGTTGCCGCCACATCTGTGGCCTCTAGACAGAGCCTCTCTTTGTAGCAGAATCAAGTGGACATGATCATGGAAGAGTACATAGACATCTTCTCCTCACCCACCGAGGTACCGACGCACTGCCAAGTCAAGCATCTAATCGATCTGACCCCCGATGCACCTCTGCCTAATGGACCATTCTATCGTCACTCGTTGATGGAAAATGATGAAATCAAGCATTAGATCCAAGAGCTCTTCAAAAGGGGCACATCAGACCCAACTCCTCCCCTTGTGGAAGCCCGATTGTACTGGTGCAAAAGAAGGACGAGACTTGGCAACTCTGCATTGATTACAGAGCATTAAACAAAATCACAGTTAGGAACCGGTACCCAATTACCAAGATTGATGACCTTCTTGACCAACTCAAGGGGGAAAAGTTCTTCAGCAAGATTGACCTAAAGTCTGGCTACCACCTGGTTCCCATCGAACCAACTGAAGTATGGAAGACAACCTTCAAATCTAAAGAAGGTCTCTTTGAATGGATGGTCATGCCCTTTGGCTTAACAAATGCACCAACCACTTTCATGAGGTTGATGGATGATGTATTGAGACCCTTCACCAACTCTTTTGTGGTGGTATATTTGGATGGCATCCTCATCTTCAACAGAACTCGGGAGGAGCACATGTGGCATATTTAACAGGTTTTGAGCACCATGCGGTAGCACAAGCTATATGGCAACTTGGAAAAATGTTCCTTTGCCATGAACAAGATCCAATACTTGGGTTACATTGTTGATAAGCATGGGGTACATGTTGATCTAGCTAAGATCCAAGTCATTCGTGACTGGCCAACGCCGACCACACTAACCGATCTTTGGAGCTTCTTGGGATTGGCCAACTTCTACCGACAGTTCGTGTTGGGATTCTCCCATATGGCATGGGACCTCAGCCAGGTGACCAAGGGCAGTGGCAGGGAAAAGTTCGTGTGGGTAAAGGAACAACAACGAGCATTCGATGATATAAAGCATCTCATGTGCTCATCTCCAGTACTCTTCTTGCCTGATTTGCAACAACCATTCGAGATTGATACTGATGCATCTGACTATGTTGTAGGCACAGTTCTCACTCAACACGGTCATCCGGTGGCATACCATAGTGAGACACTCTCATATACTGTCCAGAAATACCCAACCTATGACAAGGAAACGTATTCCATTGTACATGCCTGTTGGCAATGGAAACATTACATTCTGGGAAAGGAGACGATCATCCACACTTATCACAAGCCCCCGTAGTTCATATAGACACAGAGGAAATTGCAGAATGATCACCATCATAAGTGGTCCACCTACCTGCAACAGTTCCATCTCAACATCAAGTATAAGACAAGGAGCTAAAATCATGTTGTTGACTGCCTTAATCGACCTCCTGTGGTTGCACTCACCATTGTGGATAGGAGGCATATGAGTGGCCCCAACTTTATCATCAAGATTTCGACTTCTCCACCACCTATCAGCTCTTGGGTACAAGCGCGACTGTCATCGATTTTCACGTTCAGGACAAACTGTTATGCCATCTGGGCCATCTCTTTTTTCCTGCAAGCGAGCGTGCAAAGATGATTTGGGAAGTCCACTACAGTCGGATGACAAGACATTTTGGTGTGGAGAAAACTATGGCCATTCTCCAGAAACATTTTTATTGGCCAAAAATTCGACAGGACGTCAACAAGTATATCAGATCTTGCACTGTCTGTGCCATTTCCAAGCCAACCATTAAGAAGCAAAGCTTATACACCTCTCTTCCTACTCCCGAGAAGCCTTGGGACTCCATGTCAATGGATTACATGTCCGACCTTTCGTCAACCAAGCAAGGAAATGATTGTGTATTTGTGGTCGTTGATCGGTTTTCGAAGATGGCCATCCTCACAGCCTGCAAGAAGAACATCACAACGATAGATACTGCCAAGMTCTTCTTTGAACGAGTGTGGGTCCATTTTGGGATACCACAGACCATCATCTTTGACTGGGACAACAGGTTCCTCAACACATTTTGGTTGAGTCTCTGGTCACTGTTGGACACCAAGCTCACTAAATCCACTACTTTCCACCCTGAAACAGACGACCAAACATAGGTCGTCAATCAAATGATTTTGCACATCCTGTGCATGTACAACTCTAAGCATCCACATACATGGGATGAGAGTCTCCCCTATGTTCAACATAGTTAAAATAGAGCTCTCCATATCTCCATCGACCATATCCCATTTCAGGTGGGACTCGGATTCCAACCCTTGGGTCCCATTGATGTTTCACTACCTCTGGAAACCACATAGATAAAATCTTCCCATGTTCAGTCTGAGACCGACAAAGCCACCAGAGTCATTGAGTGGATTCATCACATCCGCTAACAGGTCCATGAGATTTTGCAGAAAGCCAATGCTAAGTACAAGCAATGCCATGACCAACATAGGGTTTCGCACATGTTTCAGGTTGGAGACAAGGTCTAGTTACACTTGCAGAAGGAGCATCTTATAGGGCCCCATCAGAAGCTCCACCCACTTCGCTATGGGTATTAGACCATCACTTAGGTTGTGGGTAACAGTGCTTTTGATCTCAAGACTCCACCATTCCTTAGCTTACACCTAGTGTTTAATGTGGACCTCCTTCAGCCATATTTTCCACCATTATTGGACACCTCAGAGATCGCAAAACAATTGACACCAACATAGCTCAACCCTGACTACATGGAACATTCATCCACTGATAAGATAGTGGACACACATGTCAAGGTCAGTCGCCAATAGAGGATCCAACTTTATCGGGTTGTCAAGGCAGGGCAACTCCTACATCAAGGAAAGTGGCTCACCTGGGGCCAAATCCAACAAAAGTTTCCTCACCTGATGGGGGAACTCAACCCAATGGAGACCATTGCTTCCTAAGGGGGAGGATTGATCCAGGTGGATATTGGTGGCCTCCCACCTATTCCAACTGGCTCCTCTTGTCAGTTTTAGTTCAATACATTCTTCTGTACTTCTTTGTAATTGTGGGTTCTACACTTCTGGGGATTTCTGAATCCCTACACATCTTCTAGGTGGATACTGGTGGCCTCTCACCTAATCCAACGGGCTTATTTTGTATGTTTTCATGTCAGAACATCTTGTTGTACTTCCAGGGCCGTTTTGGAGTCCTAAACAATGTTTTTTGGCTCACCACATACAAATTGTAAAAGGAGTCAGAGTTTGACGATGTAATATGTAGTTCTCTAAAAGACCTTTCCAATGGGCTATCATGCGCCTAAAACGAAAGTCGTATGCAAAAGTTATGACCCTGGGAAGTTGAGGTACCAACTTACCCATAGGGGCCCACATGAATTTTGGCGTTTCACCTCCTAGTGTTAGGTTTTTGGATGTCTAGGGTTTTGGAATTCATGAGTAATATTAAAAGGGCCTCTGGAGACTCATTGTAATCATTCTGCTCAGACGGATGCGCGTAGCAGCCACATCTCTTCTCAGAGATAACTACCACCATTTGAGAAAGTGTTTCAGTTTTGTAATTTTACAATTTCAACTTATTTCATTTATTCAATAGAAGATATTGTTCACTGGATATCTATGTTGTTCTTCATATCTCTATGTTTATTGTATTCGGATTGTTAATCAGTTCGTTCTGCTCCTAAATCCGGATCAGATAGCTTTTCATACACATGAAGGTCATTAGAAGTTTTTAGTGATGACTTTTGGCCTCATAAACAAGATCTTTCAACCATTCCTCCATAGTTTTGTGCTAGTATTATTTGATGATATTTTGATCTAAAACAAGACATGGGAATACCACATCTAGCTCATCGATAGAGCCTTACAACTCCAACATGACCACAAACTATTTGCAAAATGCTCCAAATGTGATTTTGGGGCTTCAAAGGTTAAATATTTGGGTCATTTTTTAAGCCAAGAGGGAGTACAAGTTTATCCCAAGAAAGTTGCAGCTATGCAAGATTGGCCCCGTCCCAAAACATTGAAGAGCTTGCGTGGATTCTTAGGACTTACAGGGTACTACAAGAAGTTTGTGAAAATTTATGGAAAAATTGCAGCTCCTTTAACCTTGCTACTAAAAATGAATGCCTTTGTTTTGAATAAGGCCATAGAACAAGCCTTCTCGACTTTAAAATATGCCATGTGTACAACTCCAGTCCTAGTTGTGCCACATTTTACTAACAGTTTTTCCTTGGAATGTGATGCATTAGGCAGATGTCTTGGAGCAGTACTGATGCAAGAAGGGCGCCCTTTGGAATTCACTAGTAAGTAGTTATGTGAATGAAATTTGGGTAAATCCACATATCCTACATGTTGTAGAGACCCAGTGCCCATACTTCATCGAGCGACGTTTCTAGATAAAAAATAACCATTATAGTCTAAAGTACTTTCTTGAAAAAAGGTTATCCTCACCAAAGAAACATAAGCGGGCCACCAAGCTATTCGAGTATGATTATTGATCAAGATTGGATCATTGTAAAATTTTCATCTATCTTGGTACTTTCTGGGTGGAAAAATTGGAGGAATTGGCTTCCAGGGCCCATTTTAGTGGCAAGTCCCGATATGGAAATTCGGGGTCTGGAACCTTCCTGAGCCATTTTGAGGCATCAAATGACATTTTTGTGGTCAAAATTTTGCAAGAATAACTCTCAACCCTTAGCATTGCTATACATATCAAGACCTTTCCAATAGTGTGAAAATCACCCCATTCAGAGCTCATGTGCGGAAGTTATGCCTTTCACAAGTTGACCTACCTTGTTAACCACCATGGTACGAGTGGATGCCACATCAACCCCCGTTACTCACACATATGGGGATAGCCATGTGTGGAATTTACAGAATATTCTAGAAGGTCCAAAACCTTATCACTAATTGAGGGTTAAGGATGTAAAAACAATAACCTTAGATGGCTATCATGCTATGTTAAATATCAGGCTGCTAAGAGGAGAAAGGGTTTCATTCTTTAGCATTGTGCTTGTTCCATAGTTGAAAATAACATCTAGGAGTGGGATTTGAGAGCATAACAAAGGAGGAAAATGATTATGTAACAACCAGTCAAGCCACGATGTCAAAGGTAGCTCCATAGTGAGTGTCTCTTTCTTTGTATTTGCAGTTCATTACTGAAGAGAAGAGAGAAGAGCATAAGACTCACCTTTTAGTTGGGTTTTCTCCCATACTGGGTTTCCCAGGATACATCTCATGTTCAATTGTGTGTTCATTTTCTTGTTCTTTCATTTTCGTATTTGAGTTATGTCATTAATTTCAACAGTAAGTTAGTAAAAAAAAATATGAGATCTAAGGAAGTAAACCTGCATAATAAAATATTTCAGTATAATACAAGATCTGTTGTGACAAGCTGTTCCAGAGGAATATCCATAGCATTTTACAAAACATATTGGTATCAAAGCCATGTTTCGTATTTGTAGAAGGTTGCAGGATCTAGGAATTAGCTTAAGAAGGAAGTCATAGAACCCTAGCCATAGAAAATGAGTTTGTTCATAACAATCCTTGTGATGCAATGGGACAAATATTTTCGAGGTTGGAAGAGCAATTTGTTTATATCTCTCACAATTGGGAGATAATGAAGACCTAGAAAAGGAGTCGAGAAGAGAGCACGAGAAAGATAAACCAAGTTCCAATGCTATCACTCCTTCACAATCTCTATTCAAAATGGAATCAAAAGTGGACATCAAACCATATCAAGATGAGATCAATGATGTTAAGTTGAATCATTGGTTGCAACAGTTAGAAGTATCTTTTAGTGTCAATAATATAGATGAAGAGCAACAAAATTCATTTCCCCGACTAAAATTAGAGGGCCATGCACTAACATAGTGGGAAATCCACACAGAGACACTTAGGATAGAGGATAATCCACTAGTAACTAAGTGAGATCAGTACAAGGACAACACCTTCTAGGAGAGCTTTTTAGTGTTCCAAAATTTGGCAAAATTTTCAAAAAAACCTTCGCTACAACCTCCTCTATTGGCTGCGGAGGTTTTAACGGATGTTCCATATAACTAAAAATATTTGGGCGGGTGGAGGTTGTAGTAGATGTTTTTATTTATTTATATTTTTTTTAATAGTGCTTTTATTGTCAAAGCGCATTGGTGTGCCATTAAATCAAACGCCCCGGTGCATACAAAAACATCAAATGCACCGGAACAAAATTACATAAACTGCCCCAAAACGTACATAAAACCAACAAAATGCACCGACATGCCATTACATAATTTCTTGATGTGTACATAAAATGAAAACACATCGGAGCACCATTGCATGAAATGCCCCGGTGGGTACATAAGATGAAAATGCGTTGGTTCAACATTGCATTACTGACCTGATGCTTACCTATGATGCAAATGCACTCTAACAGTTATGGTTATTACGTCCCAGATTCCCATTTTGTTGTATGCAACGCCGATGCACTTATATTTTATGTCTGTCCTGGTGCTTCTATAATTCGTACGTTCTGATGGCTTTATTACACATAGCACACCAGAGCGTTTATCTAATTAATCACAGTGGTGCATTTTTTTTTTTTTAAAGCACCGATGTTGTTATTATATTTAAAAAACTGATGCGTACTTATCACATGCTCACCATAATATTTTAAAACGATATATATTATCGCACATTTTATGCATCGGTGCTTTCATATAATTAATATGCATCATTGCTTTCATATAATTAATATGCATCGGTGCTTCAGTATGATTAATATGCACTGGTGCATATATCCCTTAAAAAACACTGATTTCTATATTATTCCAGACACCATTTTGTGAGTTCATAAGAATGCACCGATATGTATATATTTTAATTAATTGTTTTTTTTACAAATATTTTTTTATAATAATATTGAATTTGTATTTTTGTTATTACATTCTTATGTAATGATTGCATTAATGTCTTATCCAACAAATTACACCTCCGCTATTTGCAACAATGTAAAATATTTGCATATTAATTGATCAGTCATTTGCAACAATGTAAATCATTCTCATATTAATTAATCAACAACGCAAAATTTTACAACATTTGACAATGCAATAAAATAACAAACCCATGTTATTATATATGAAAGAGAGACCCATGGTCATACAAAATGGGACAATGTAAAGGTCCACAATAATCAAAATGGAACCAATATGTAAATGCTACAGTTATTGGTAACATGTCCTCATGCAATTGGGACATCATGTCCATTACATTAAGTAAAATCCTTGATTATTGCAAGACGATATTACAAAACATACAACTTGTAGTAACATTCAATTATATTAATTGTCATTCATCACTTGAACTACTGTCATTGCTCGAGATATGTGCATCCCTCATTTCTTGATCAGTTGTAGTCGATATTATACTTTAGTTATTTAAACAAATGTTTTCTTGCTCGAATTCTTGTTGACATTCCAACTGCTTATGTGCCATCTATAAACATAGAAACAAAGCGTAATAAGTAAATCTACTTTTATAATATAGTAGAATATACATGATTGTGTAAATCAAAAAGCATACCATAGCAACAAGTGATTCATAAACCATACACATGCTTTCAGAGCTTTGTCTCATGCCATGTAACAAAATATCTTTTGTTGGCTCCTCTCCATACTTTGTTTCGTGCATGTTTAATACGCCATGACAAAGCATAGTTGGTATTATTAATATAAAGGTTTCTTATTGTTCCATTAATTATAAAACAAGCTCGGAAGTTAAACAACACAACTACTTACAAATTGTTCAATTAAACCTTGATACTTCAACATATACTCACAACACTTAGTTAACCCAATGTTGATCAATTGTTTGGTTGGCTCTTCTTTGTATGTTAGCACCTATTAGTAGACATCCATGGATCAATGTAAATTAATTATTTAAATATAAAGAACACAACAAATATGAAAACTTAAGTAATTTTGAAAACATAAGTACTCACAAAATTTGCAATCAACCCTTTTTTTCCTTATCATCTTGTCTTATGCGTTGATTGGGTTCTATTTTCTTTTCTTTTCTACAACAAGCAATTGAAAATTAGTATTTAATATGATAAATAAATTTGATGTACAAAAATAAATAAATGAATGATCACATACTTATGATGCACGTTGTTGTTGGGATGCATCCTCCTATGATGCAATTGTATTCATTTCTTTTACCATCTCCCTGCACACTTTTTTGGACATCCCTACCGGTATGTATTGGATTTCCCCTCGTTTGTCACTCAGAATTTTCATAATCTTCCTCAAAAACGAAAAAGCACAATAATGTTTTCTTAAATGGAATCAAAAGTAAATATAGTACTACATTAATTTGGTAATCATTGGAACATATTATAGGAAAACATGTTTAGTAATAATACCTTTTATATGATACGATTTTGAGAAAACTCGACGGGAGCCTGAGGAGAGAAAAAACTGCAGGGTTAGCATTCCTTTGATCAAGCACACCGTCCTCCATGAGTTCAGTTGAAGGCGGTGAACCACTGCCTCCCCCTGCTGCTGATGTCGAAGCCTTCCGACGCCTTATCAATGTGCAAGGGCAGAAACATTTAGCTGGATCCCCTCCTAAATTTGTCAAACAGATCAGTGACATCCCAGTAATCGTTCTTCCACCATATCAACCTATGCGTATTGTAGTATCCCTAGCAGATCGGGCTTTGGTTGGATAGTTTACAAGGATCTGGCCCTCCCCACGAACAAGTGATAACTGGGTTAAAAAAAAATGGAGACCCTTGATCTCTAAAAGCGTTACCTATTATGCAGTTGGAAGAGGGTTTTTCGTGCTCGAGTTCATCTCCAAAGATGACTGTGACCTGATCTTTAGAAATGGACCGTACTTCATGGGACTGCAGAGCCTGTACCTCAATAGATGGATGCCAGAATTTGATCTGGAAGTGGATGTTCCTAAAGTGGTGCCGGTTTGGGTTCACTTACCCAATTTGTCGATTCACTGTTGCAACCAGGAATCCCTGCAATCAATTGGAAATAGATTTGGATGTTACATTGACAAGGCAAATACCAAGGACTAGTACTCTTGCGCCCAAATCTGCGTGGAAGTAGACCTTGAATTTGGTCTCCCTTAAGCCATCAAGTTAACTGTAAGGGAATGCCAACACTTTTCAAAAGATGATTACGAACAATTGCCTTTCAAGTGCAGAGGCTTCCATGAATATGGGCGTTTCCAAAAACACTGTCCAAAAAATCTTCCCACTCAACACGAGAAGGAGCAAGGCGAGGGGTGGCAGCAAGCCAAGCACCCAAAGCCAAATCCTAAATCAACCTCTGGAAGGGAAGGTAAAACCCCTAATCCAAATGTGGCAAATCCAAGTAAGAACAAGGAGACTCAGAAAACCCCGATTGAAACTGAAAATAATTTCTCTGGCCTTGGGGATCTAGAAGACGAAGCAAAGGATCGTAATGAAAGCATTGTTGAATGCCAATCCAATCCATAAGGGAAAAGGCTGGATGGAAAGGAACTTCCTCCTTTCCAACACTAAGGAGATATATTTGAAACACAAGAAGGAGGTGTTGGCCCTTGACCAAGTTTTGAGGATACTTGGTCATAATTGATCTATTTTTGGGACTTCGACAGGCTGTCAAAGATGGAGCGCAAGACGAAGCGGAGATCGTGGGATCTCGGCCCCTTTTTAGGCCTTTTTGGGTTTTGGGATTATGTAACGGGTATGGGAATGTCAACCCATGAGTTTACCCATGCCTAGACCCACTCTTGTAATGTATAAATAAGTAGCTAGGTGAAGTAGGTAAAGAGCTACAAGTTCGAACTATGTGATCAAAAGTGTTAAGCACTGAATAGAGATTGCTTTTGGTGCATGCTATGTAGGACTTGCAGAGCTAAGTGCAAGTAGTTGTAAGAAGGCTTTGTGCTATAACCTATCTTGGCGAAGGAGGATCTAGCAGAGTGTATAGATCTCCTGTCCTATGTGGAGTAGGGTTTTTGAGGCTCTGTGCATGTAACTGATTGACATAAGAAAATAGAAGAGAAGAAGAGTTGGTGGATGTAGCCCCAGCGTGGGGGTGAACCATGTATATGCTGCATTGCTCTACTTGGTGCAATGTATTGATGTGTTTCTGTGTGATTTACTTAGTGCTTTATGAATGTTAGATAGATTTGTTGTTGCTTTGTGCTTAATAAGGTGAATGAATGCTAGATCTAACCTATGTGAGTATGATTACTGCTTGAATCTGTTGGATCTAATGAGTTCCTTTCATGCTAAGTGCTATTAGATGTTGGATCTGGTTAAATACTACAATGCTATGTAATTAGGGTTTGTTTGTGCTGTTACTAAGAACTGAATATTGATGAATGTTGACTGCTAAGTGCTCTATTAAGTGTTTGAATCACATATATGTGTTCCAGCTAAGGTTGCAGACATCTGAGTCCTACAACCACCCCTGACTCTACCTCGGGTGAGACTTCATCTGCTTCGCAGGTGTTGCCAAAAGGGTCAGTAGTTAGGGTTTTGTTGGTGCGTTGTTGTAGCATTGAACCCTGGGTCTGCCCCTGCGCCAACAAATGGTTCTGTTGCCGGGACTTGAAACTGTGATTGCTGGGAACTGAGGAAGAAGAAGCTTTGTGCGAAGATCCAACCTAAAATTGTGAAAGCTCTATGTGTAGATCTGTCACTCTAGTGCACAATAATCTACTTGATCTATGAAGCTCTGTGCCAAGAAGGGTCAGATCTGAGGAAAAGAGGTAAGATCTGCAAGCTCCGTGCTATGATAAAGGTAAGAATAGTGAAAAGTTTTAGATCTGGAAGCTTTGTGCTCTGTGGAAGTAAGATAAGTGGAATTTTTTGTTTCTAGAGTATGGATCTAGGTATGTCAGATAAAATTTTTCCTAGCTTGAAAATTAGGGCACTTATAGATGAAAGAAGATTTGATATGAGTAGATTTGATAAGAATAGTGAAAGATATGTTATACCTATGCATAGAGAGAATGTTTGGACTAACAGATGGATGCAGGATCTTAGAAATATTTTTTTGCAGGTTAACTACTATGATCCTAGCGCGCAGTACATAAAAGGTTGGGAATCATTTAAGAGAAAGAGAGGATTAACTCTTTTTTATAGTTGTAGAAAACCAGACATCTTGCTAAGGAATGCCCTGGAAGAAGAACTAGTTATCTTTGTTGTAAAGCTACAGATCATGAAGTTTTAGATTGCCCTAGAATGATTGCTAAGGTTGAAAGGATGAATATGAGACAAGAAGACCATGAGAAAGGTCAAGAAACTGAAACCATGACAGAACCCCAGAAAGAATTAGAGAAAGTATTGCTACAAATGAAAGAAACCCTGAATGAGCACCAAAATGGCAGCTTATCAAATATCTTCAAAGAAAAAGAATGCATAGAAGCAAGAATAGGAGACTTCGACATTGACTGTGTTCTGGATGAAGAAACACAGGTGAACATTATGACAGAAAGAACTTGGGAAACTTTAGGAAAGCCTGCTATGATTCCTTCATTGGGAGGAATAGGATTATTCAGAGGAAATCTGATAAGCCTATGTGGAAAGCTCACCCATATATCTATGAGCGCTAATAGAAGTTCGACAAAGGAAGAATTTGAAGTTGTTAAATTTATTAAGGACAAAAGTCCATTTGCTATGTTACTAGGAAAACCGTGGATTGAGAAAGATCAGGCCAGAAGGAAAGAAGAAAAACTTTTAGAACAAAAGAAGCAAGAGTTGAAAGATTTCATGGCTAGGAGGATTGCACACTTGATTGAAGAACATGAGAACTAGGCGAAGCTATTTCAAAACCAGAGATTTGGATGTCGAAGCTGGAAGAACATTAGAAGACCCACATAAGACTGAAGTACCTATTCCAGATACAGATGAAGTATTACCCTTGATTTCTAGGAAGGAACCTCAACAACGCAAAGTTACTCTGCCAAAAGAAGATAAGAATCAGAACATAAAAAGGAATACCGAGACGAATTTCACTGGAGCGAAGGCCCGAAAACTAAGTAAGAAGAGAGATAAGACGAAAATTTCCAGAAAGTTCCAGAAGGAACTTCGCAGAAGGGAAATTTGCAAAATTTGAACTTCTTCGAGATATTAGAACAACGTCACATGGCACTTTGCCATGGCGAAGAAATATAGCCGTTGGGAACAATATATCTGTTAGACCGACAACCCGAATGGGAAGAAAGGCATTTATGGTTAGACAACTCACCACCAGACCGTTGGGACTGCGCCATAACAGACATAATTGAGTTAATGAAGGCTTCTCGTCCATTCCCAAGTTATCTATTTATCCCGTCGCGCCATGCACCGAGAACACTTTTGCTAACCGTGAATTTGAGCCCGCACATTATTTGATTCTCGCACAGTGATCATTGCGCTCTTGCAATCTATCCCACTGCATTGAGAGATTACTCTTTGAACCCAATATTTTCAACCTCGAGCGTGTATGTCGGACGAGTTCAGCGCTGCAGAGAAGATTGTCGAGGAATTTCTCATCGACCTCATGACCGAAAGAGTAATGTCGACGTCTGGAGGTATACAAGCGTCATCGACGAGAGGAGTGCAAGCTTCTCCATCGACTAGTCGCGGATCGAGGCCATCTCGACCGACAACAGAGAAGAGAACCAAGCACAAAGATGACTTAGCCAATGCAAAGTTGATCCCGTCCATATTACCCAACTACATCCCGCCTCTGGTCAGTGTGGTAAGTCGTGATAGTGTGCCAAGAGATTTTGAGTACACCATGGTTACTGCGTACCTCCCTAAGGGGATACGCGCAGTTTGAGCACAGTAGGACAAGATCGCAGCGTTGAAGTTCAGTGACTTCAACCTCGGAGATCAAAAGAATTATAGTACACTCGCTCTGTTTAAAGACCTGACTAGAACAAAGGGGAATAACTCCAAGATAATCCCTAAGCTATTGATGATGAACCTCGCACAGTTCACCCTGGTTAATGTCATGAAAATCCCACACTTTGGAAGTCACCAAGAAGTCAATGCCTGTCTCAAGCTGCTACTATCGTGTTACCATGGTGGTTATTTATGGCTAGATTGTCGTATTACAGTTGATCCGACACTGATCCATAGGATCACAGGGTTGAGTATGAAAGGACCTGATCCGCAGGAGTTCTATCCAGGAAAAGCCATAGATCGCACACTAGCACAAAAGATCAAGGATACATATGCCGATGTGGAGAAGGGGATGCAAGGCTACAAGGCAGCCTCCATCCAGAATGGCACAGTGCGCCTAGCATGTCAGTTAATAGCTGGAAATATGGTATGAAAGAACAGACCCGGGCAGGTCATGGGCTTTGTCGTTGACCTTGCGGGGAAGTGTGTAGAAGGTCTACATATGATCTGGTCGAAGTACCTAGTCAATCAACTTGAGCTAGACTGCCACGAAGCGCAGGATCAGGGCTATGAGTTCCACTTTAGCTGGCTCCTAATCCTCATCGCCTTTATTGCCTAGGATATGTCGGAAGGTGTGACCTTCCTGGATATCGAATCGTTTGAGCCACTCGCTGCGAAGTTCACTACGCTGTGGTATTCAAGTGACATGAACAAACAGTGGCAATCGAACACTGTTTTTCATACATACTACCCTTAGCCGAAGAGAGCCATTGAAGCTGAACCTCACATAACTCCGAACACTTTACAAAGATTCCGACCTCTGATGAAGTTCTACGCAGATGGACACTTCATCTACCTTACAACGCGGGCCGATGAACATAAGGAGCAGTTGAAGTCATACTACAAGCTCTTTGAAGAGGATCTTGAGGAGATCACTAAGGACTGGTCGGAAGACCTCCTCATTCCAACAGACCTTGTCGAGATGTCTGACCCTGACAGCCTAAAAACCACACATTATACACCTAGACCCAACAAAATGAAAAAGACCGAAGAGGTCCAAGAACTAAGCAATTCCTCAGGAAAGATTGCTTTAGTATCACCTGACTGAGGGGGTGAGGAGGAAGAAATAAATGGCACAGGAGCTAAACAGAAGTAAGGCGAAGTAACACCACCGAGATATGAGACCAATCTCCTAAAGAAGAGGAAGGTTTCTCCCCCGAAACCTTCTTCCTGAAAGAAATCGAAAGTCACCGTGACCAAGATGAAGACTGTGCTTATTGCCGATGATTTTGATTTCATCATCGCAATGCTAAACGACGCCTTGCTGGAAATCGCAGAGAGGTAAGAAGCTAAGCAGGAAGAAATGTATGACAGAATTAAGGTCGAGTTTCGAGGGGTACAATAGGCCCTTCAGTCCAGCCGCGTAGTGTCCACTGCGCCTCTGTCATCAGGAGAACCAGAGTTGGGGGATGAGCTGATGCGGTCGAAGCTCGTCTTCATCGCGCACAAGAAGAAGTAGAATAAGATACACAGACCTTGAAGCAAGTACAGGGTGACATTGTAGAATAATGCAGAATTGCAGAACATGAGAAGGTTTCTCTCCAAGCCAAGTTTGACGAAGAGAAATCATAGATGCAGCAAGAGAAAGAACAGTTGCTCGCAAGGCAACTCGAAGTAAAAGAAGCAGTCAATAGGGCACTTCGCTCTGTGCAGGTTTAGAGCCACAGGAAGAAGACCGAGTTGAGCATCAAGTAGAGTAGCTCATGAAAGTCATCCAACATCTACAACAAATAATAACATATCTAAAGGTGCGCATAGTGCCCAGCACCCCACAGGATGTAAGAGATCAAAGAGAAGCAACTGCCCGAAGCATAGTTGAGAGAATAAAGGCCCTTGCCACGGATTGCAAGCAACTCAGTGATCGTAGTGCCCAGACTTATGAGAAAATCACTGAGAATGCAGAACTGAAGGCACTGGAGTCATAGCTCTAGGAGGCGAAGCAGCAAGCATAAACAATACAGGCACAGTTGAAGCCCCTGTCAGCTATTGAAAGAATGAAGCGATCCCAAGAGCAGCGCACTACCCAGCAGCAGGTTCACACTGTTAAGAGCAAAGTCATGGAAGTGACTAAGAGGCTCCAACCTGTACAGGATGAGGCTTTCCAATTGTTCACAGAGATAGAAGGTCGAGGAGCAGAACTGGAGCAAGTTGTTACTGTAGCCTTACAATGCCTACAGGGACCCGTGAACGAGGCAGTCATCCAAGAATTCACAGAACAAGAGGCCGTAGCACAACAACAAGTCGAAGAAACTCGAGCCAAGCTTGAGGCTTTCAAATCAAAACTACCCAGATCAAATTGACTTGAGATGAGTCACAGGTGAGTGTTGGGGGCCTGTTGGCCCTTGACCAAGTTTTGAGGATACTTGGTCATAATTGACCTATTTTTGGGACTTCGAAAGGCTGTCGAAGATGGAGCGCAAGATGAAGAAAAGATCGTGGGATCTCGACCCCTTTTTAGGCCTTTTTGGGTTTTGGGATTATGTAACAGGTATGGGAATGTCGGCCCATGGGTTTACCCATGCCTAGGCCCACTTTTGTAATGTAGAAATAAGTAGCTAGGCGAAGTAAATAAAGAGCTACAAGTTCGATCTGTGTGATCCAAAGTGATAAGTGTTGAATAGAGATTGCTTTTGGTGCATTTTGTGTAGGACTTGCAGAGCTAAGTGCAAGTAGTTGTAAGAAGGCTTTGTGATGTAACCTATCTCGGGGAAGGAGGATCTAGCGGAGGGCACAGATCTCCTGTCTTATGCGGAGTAGGGTTTTTTAGGCTCTGTGCATGTAACTGATTGACAAAAGATAATAGAAGAGAAGAAGAGTTGCTGGACGTAGCCCCAGGGTGGGGGTGAACCACATATATGCTGCGTTGCTCTACTTGGTGCAATGTATTGATGTGTTTTTGTGTGATTTGCTTAGCACTTTATGAATGTTAGATAGATCTGTTGTTGCTTTGTGCTTAATAAGGTGAATGAATGCTAGATCTGACCTATGTGAGTGTGCTTAGTGCTTTAATCTATTGGATCTAATGAGTTCTTTTCATGCTAAGTGCTATTAGATGTTGGATCTGGTTAAATACTACAATGCTTCATAATTAGGGTTTGTCTGCGCTGTTACTAAGAACTGAATATTGATGAATGTTGACTACTAAGTGCTCTATTAAGTGCCCGAGTCATATATCTGTGTCCTAGCTAAGGTTGCAGACATCTGAGTCCTGCAACCACCCTTGCCTCTACCTTGGATGAGACTTCATCTGCTTCACAGGTGTTGCCGAAAGGGTCGGTAGTTAGGGTTTTGTTGGTGCGCTGTTGTAGCATTGAACCCTGGGTCTGCCCCTATGCCAACAAGAGGAAAGGAGGATGAAAGTTCAGAGGAGGAGGAGGATGAATTTGACATCTCCCAAACATCCTCAAAACAAGTTACTAGAGTTCAGAAAACAGAAAAAGGAAAGGAGGGAAATAGCCACCTACAAGGACATGGTTCAAGGATCTCAACGAACATTGGAAAAAATGTTAAAAAACACAAGAAGTGTTAGGCATCAAGGGCATCCCTCTAAGGGAGCCTCTACAAACCCAAAAAGTAAGTAATGAAGGTAGTCTCTTGGAATTACAGAGGATTAGGGAGCAGAACTAAAGATGAAGCGATGAAAGATTTGATCCGCACCCCAAATCCAGATATCTTATTAATCCAAGCGACCAAAATGGAGGAACATGACTTCCTTCTCTCCAGTCAGAAATTTTGGAAAAAAGGAGCATGTGTAGTTGTTAGTGTTAGAGGAGGCTCCGATGGAATAGACACCTTATGGGACGCTTCTAAATTTGAGTTAATTCTCACTGATTCATGCACTCACTAGATCCTCACCCAACTTCTTCACAAGGATTCAGGTTACCAAGTTTGTTTATTTAACATTTATGCTCCTGTTCTTCTCTCGAAAAAAAAATAAGAATTGCTGGGACCTTATTAGGGATTCCCTCAGCTCCCATTAGTTGGTAAATATTGTTTTAGTTGGGGATCTTAATGTCACACTCTCTCTCGGGGAAAAAAGGGGGGGCTCAATAGTTAGAGATCCAATTCGTGAATGGGTCGAAGATATAATTTTGGAATGGGATCTAGATGATATCAAACCTTCCTATGGAAATTTCACTTGGTCCAACAAAAGAATTAGATCGGGTCATATAGCTGCTCGCCTTGACAAATTCTTGGTCCAAAATTGTTTTCTAATTTTAGGTCTCAATGCTTTCTCTAAAATCCTCCCCTTTAGTGCATATGACCATAAACCAATTCTTCTTGAACTGTCCAAAGACACAAATGTGGGACCTATCCCCTTCCGATTTAGCCCCTCATGGATTCAGTAGGAAGGCTTCCAAGCTCTGGTCCTCAATGTGTGGCAAAATACGGTTTCTGGATCCCCCTTCTTTGTGTGGGAAGAAAAGCTTCATAGGCTCAAAAGAGCTCTCAAATATTGGGTTAAAACCATGCAATCTCCTCTTAATCAGAGATTGGAAGCTCAACAACAATTGGAAAGGCATCAACTAAATATGGAAGAAGGTTCTATCACTCACGACAATTTGGAACAGGAACCAACTCTTCAACTCACCCTTCACTCTGCATGCAGATTGGAAGAGGATCATTGGAGGCAAAAATCCAGAAGCCTATGGTTAAAAACAGGTGACAAGAACACTGGTTATTTTCATAAGCAAGCTGAAGCTCGGAAACAATTTAACTCTGTAAATGAAATCCATCTTCAATACCAAATCGTCATTGACTTCGAAGGAATCAAACAAGCTGGTCATAACTACTTCAAAGAAATATATACAGAGGAGCATCATCTCCAGAATGAAAAATGTCAACATATTTTAAACTTGGTTCCCTCTAAAATTCAATCGAATTCCAACCATCTCCTCACTACTTCGGTCACCATAAGAGAAATTAAAAAAGATTTAAATGAAATGGAACTTGAAAAAGCTCCTAGCTCCGATGGTTTTACAGTCGGATTCCTCAAAGCTTGTTGGAAAACAGTTAAAAAAGATCTTCATAGAATGGTTCTGAAATCACTTTCTTGCAACAAGATTGAAGGGAATACCAACTTAGCCTTTTTGGCCCTCATTCATAAAGAGAAAGGTGCCACCTCCTTTGACCGATTTCGAGCAATTTCACTCTACAATATTGGTTACAAAATCATTACAAAATTTATAGCCAAACGAATCAAAAGAATCCTACTAACAATCATTCTAGAAAATCAAGGTGGATTCATCAAAGGGAGGAAGATCCTCGATAACATTATATTGGTTCAGGAAGCCATCCACACCAGTATTCTTCGGCATGAAAAGGTATGATTTTCAAATTAGATTTGGCTAATGTGTTTGATAGAGTTCGACATGATTTCCTTTTTTAGGTAATGCTTCGATTTGGCTTTGCCCCTGAATTTATCAATTGGATGAAAGCCTGTATTGGATCCCCTTGGATAGCTCTGCTAGTCAATGGTCGTGCTGCATATTTCTTCCAAGCCTCTAGGGGGCTTAGACAAGGCTGTCCTCTTTTGCCTCTTCTTTATGGTATCGAGGCCTCGGTGCTCAATGTTCAGCTAGAACATTGTCCTCTTCATCAAGATTTATTGGATATTAGAATGACAAGAGGAGCCAAAGAAATAAATCATGCCCAGTATGCCAACGATACGCTTCTCCTAGGAGGATCTAGCAATCTTATAGCCAGAAAATTCAAACATGAGTTAGAACCTTACAAGGAGGCATTAGGAAGCAAAATCAATTACAGAAAAAGCCAAATTTTTGGATGGAATTTCTCCCCGAGGGAAATGGTGGAAATCTCAAGAATTCTGGAAATTGAAGGAAGAACTTAGTGGGATTCTTTTAAATATTCAGGGATGCCCATTTTCAAATCCGCCCCAAAATCAGCTCATTGGCTTCCTCTGATTGATAAACTGAAGACTTGAATTAACTCGTGGGGTGCTTCTTCGCTAAATCTGGCTGGGAAATTGGTTCTCATTAAATCAATTATCTCTAGTGTTCCGATATACCAAAGATCTATTTTACTTGCATCGGTTGGATTCATCTCCAATATAGAGACTCTTCTTAGATGTTTTTTGTGGAAAGGTGGGAAAAACAATGAAAACAAGCTTCTGATGGTCAGTTGGGGGAAAATTACTAAGCCACTTTTAGAAGGGGGAATCTAGATACGAGATTTCGAGACTCAAAATATGGCTCTTGGTGCTAAACTTCTATGGAATTTTGTCACAAGAAAAATAACTTGGAGTAAACGAGTTCTTTGGAAAAAGTACTTCTCAGGGGCAAGGAAAAAATGTCTTGATTCAACTCCAAAAGCTTCAAAAGGATCTCCAGATTTCACAATTTGCCAAAAATCTCTCTCCTTCTTCAAGAATGACCTGACCTAGATTCCCGGGAACGGGAAAAACATTCTTATTTTGGAGGATTCTATCATTCGGGATCCATCTCTGGATTCCTTGTTGGGCACCTCCAACCTTAAACGATGGATTCACTCCCAAAATTCAACTGTGCTTTGGGATATTTCAATCTGGAATAACGATGAAATTAGAACCTGGAAAAAGTGGGGTATACCGAACTTCCCAAACCAATTACATAATGAAGAGCTCCTTCTGGTCTCCTTGCTTCAAGGTAAATCCCCTATCACAACACTTAAGAAGGACTCTCGAGGATGGGGCGCTCACTCTAGAAATTACATAATGAATTAGGGTTATAAACAGTTTAAAGCAATTCCCAATGTTCCTCCCAACTCTGCCAAAAGTGGACATTTTTATTTGGACATTGGCCCACAACAATATTATTACAGGAGATAACCTTAAAAAAAAAGGTTGGGAAGGTCCTACAAGATGTCATCTCTGCTGTTTACAGGAAGAATCCGCAACTCATCTTCTGCTAAGCTGTCCCTTTACAAAAGAGGTCTGGAATTTAGCTCTCTTTCCTTGGTCGAATCAAGTAACTCTCCCAGACAAAATCTCAATCCTCCTCAACAACTGGGATAAATTGTGCCCCTTTACCATTCACAAGAAAGACAGGATTAAAATCTGTTGGCCAACTCTTCCAAAATTTATATTCTGTAAGCTTTGGTTGGAACAAAACGCCCACCTCTTCAGAGAAAAAATCTCCACTCCTGCTCAGGTGGTAGTCAGAGCTAAGGCTCTAGTGGGAGAATGTCTTCACTCTCTTCCTCTTCCCAAGAATAAATCTCCGCTCTCTCCTAATGAAGAAGACTTGATGATGACCCTAATCCCAAAGGCCCCTGGTGCTATTTCTGCTAACTCATCTCAACTGGATCATTGGGAAATCCGTATGGACCCACTTAGATTTTCAATCTGGAGGAAGGCACTACATCAACACACTCTGTTTTTTGATGGAGCTTCTAAAGGGAATTCAGGGGAAACATGAGGGGGAGGGGTTCTCCTAAGCCCAAATGAAACAACTGAATTTACTCTCTCCTAGGGAATTGGAGATGATACTAACAATATTGCTGAAACTCTTGCATTATGGCAAGGACTCTATCAAGTTTTGGCTATGAAAGTTAAAGAGGTTATTGTTTTTGGAGATTCTCGGGTGATAATTCGGGCTTTAAACATCCATTCTCTCCCCCACAACATGAGGCTCCAACAACTAATCTGAAAAATCATGAATTTACTACCTGCTTTCCACAAAATCAAATTCTTTCACATTCTTTGGGATCTGAATGGAGAAGCGGATAAAGAAGCTAATGTCGCTACCCGTTTGAGAAAAGAGACCTTGTGTATCAATGAAAATACCCGAAGTTTTAATATCCCCTAGCACCTTGGGATTATCAGAAAGGTGTTCTCCACATAAGTCGAGGGACTCTATGTGAATGGCTAAAATGCAAGCCAAGGATGATAAGATGGTCTTTGAGCTAGCTATGCTGATATGAGGCTTAGAGCTAGAATTCTTCCATGTCAATTTAAATATGCTTCTATGGACAAGGCAAGAAATCCTTGATGTATCTGTGCCAATGGTTACCACTATTTTTTAATACAATCCATAACCATTTCTGTAAAAAAATAAAAAAACAATACCTTTTATATGATTCTTTTTTGTTATTGTAAGTTTTTGTTATTACAAGTTTCACGGGTCTCATTGACCATGGCTCCATAAATGCTTCTTGTAGTGTGTATAACTTGATTCTTGGAGTCACTGGATTGATTTTTGTATTGTAAGTGGATATTATGTCTATACCTTCTCTCCACCATATCCCTCAAAGCTCTATAAAACATTTTTCTCCTCTCATTAACTTCAAACACCACTCCAGATGAACTAATGACCAAACCATCATCATCATTTATATCCTTAACAATTTTTTTTTTCTCTTGGGATGAGATTCCATTCCCTCGCTATCAGTCCCTACATAACATTAAAAAAATGTGAAATCGAGTGTTTAAAACTAGTTAGCGATTAATGTTAAGAAATTCAATTTTTAGTAAAAGTACAGAAAAAATTAATGGGGATTACCTTTCGATCCACCTGTTTCCTCTCTTTGCAACATTTCCATAGATACTTTACGCTCTTTTGCACTCATATTGCGAAGTATCTTATCGAGTTTCTTCAAGTTTTTGCTTTGCATGACACACATTAACTGATACACATAATCAAATTAAACTTACAAATATTTCAAATTATATATTAATTTTTTAATAAAACTTAAAGAGTTTGTCTGCCTCTCTTCTTGGGATGAGCTACCATCACACTCGCTGCAATAAGATGTTTTCTTTGAACTTCTATCAGCCATCTTGTATAAAAAAAATCAGGAAACATCAAAAATAAAAATTATGAAATTTTTTTACAATCTAGTATTTCAATACGCTTCATTAAGCAGAATGCATCGAGGCGTCAAACATATACTCAGACTAGTCGTTACTATTATTCATTACGCATCGCTAACCCACACAAATATGATATGGAATCAATACTATTTATTTTTTTGAACAATCGATGTTTTTCACAGATATATGCACCCTAGTACATTTTTCTATACAGTGAGCACCGGGCCACTACCTATGTATAGTGTGCACCGAGATGATTTTTTTGTGCAGTGCGCACAACATACCACAAAAAAGTTTTTTTTTTTTTTTTTTANAACAGGGTTGATAGGGTTTGGGATCCGATGCAATGAGTGGTACCATTGCAATGGATACCAATTGCCCCATATGCAACTACATAAACCCTATAAAAATCTATCGCTTAAAAAAAAAAAACCCTATAAAAATCTATTGCTTAAAAAAGAGGGGAACAAAGAAAAACATTAAGAAAGCTACAGATTCCAATACTGAAGGTAACTATGAAACCCTTATATTTTTTTTAACATGCATTGAAAATAGTTTGAATTAAACAAGGAAAGATTGAAATGATCAGTAGAATGAAATCACATACCTGAAATTTATTCTTTGCAGATTTGTATGAGACCTACCGATCTATTCCAATTTTGACTCGTAAAAAACATCCAATCACTCCAAAGTCTTTCATGGTAAACCTCTCTTCCACAAATATTCCCTCTAAATTCCACCAAAAAAATGAAATAATGAATAATGTTTTAATTTTTAAACAAAAAACATTTTGAAAAATAAAATTCCCTCTCTTTTTTTGCTATGTTTTTTCAATTTGTATGTAAAAACACTTATTAAACTATATATCTTAAAAACTAAAATTGTCTTCAAATCGATGCACCTCTCAATGTGTTGCATAGTTTGTCGCACTGGTGCATTATATATATATATATATATATATATATATATATATATATATATATATATATATATATAGACGCACCGATGCGTCATAAATAAATAAAAGCATCGATAAATTTTAATATCAGATTCATGCACGTATTGATGATGGTTTTGGCTCAAATGCAGGGAAAATAAGGTTATAATATTAAATGGCCAATACTCCTGATTCCAACTCCTTCCATATCATTGCAAGTTTGTCAACTTCTCCCACACCATTTGAAGTAAGTCCAGATTTTATTTATAATCTATTTATCCGATTGAATATATGTCATTTATGCACGTGCATTTGAATAATTGTTCCTTGAATTTTGTAGGAGAATAAATTGGGATCGAGTTTGGATGAACAAGATATTCCACCAATGCAATAAGGTCACAAGCTCTTATTAGGAGAAATATACTGTTGGATGTATGGGTTGACCCAGGTTCTACCTTAGTTTCACCAAAAAAACCCTGGAAACCATCAGCCCCTCTGGTAAACCCAAAGGCAACATTGTGCATAGAGTGCACATCACAGTCTCACCCGGGATGGCTTATGGGTAAATGCATAACCCAAGTGTTTGCAATCATGGAAGGGATGGAACTCATGGGAATGTTAGGCACATTTACTTTTCTACTACAACATTCATCAGATCTACTATTCATGTAGCTTTAACCATTCATTTTACATAGTATAACATATCTAATCTAGTGTGCACTGTAAAATAACCTTAACATATTCATGCATTCATTCATTCATTAACATAATAAGCATTGCAAAGCATAAAGAACACATTCCACACATTAACACAGGTTCTTACCGTGGTTCACCCCCCCTGGGCTATGCCCACAAAGATATTTTGTTTCTTATTATTCTTCATCAAAAGTTCTTAGCTGAGCGCATTACATCAAAAGATGCATTTGTAATGCACATATGTAAGAAAAACTAGAGTCGCACCAAGCTCCACAGCTTGCGACCTGACCCTTAGTTATAATCATTCTGACTCCACCTGAGCTCCGCAACTCCCAATTAAACTAGTACTGCGACTCAAAACTTAGTCAAAACTGAACTCAACCTTGCCAAAACTAAATAAAGTCAAGATAAAGATATCTCATATTTGTCTCATACCTCTTCTATTTATATTACAAAGAGTGGGTAAAAATCCTTACATTATACTCCAAAACCCTAACCCTAATTTGTCCACATAGTAACTCCTTGCATGCTAATCCAAAATTTGTCGCCTTGCTTTTCCTTAGTTCTTGTTGTGTGTTGTTTCCTTGGTCCATTCCACCTTGTTTGTTGTATTGTATCTCGAACCTTACACCCAAAGTACTTTCTCCAATAAGCCCCCAATACTAATTGTGGCTCGTCCTAGGCCACTCAAGAAGTGTGTGCCTCTTGCATTGATTTCTCCATTGCCTGGAACTTCTTTGTGAGAGTATCTACTTATGTCTTTTCGTGGACACTCTTTTCTGTCAGGGTCTCCACTACCTGCATTGTTATGTGCTCCTCCAACACTTTTATAATTTTTGAGTGCGTCTGTTCCAGTCTTCCTTTCTTTGTTTCCAACTCTCTATCATATTCTATGCTTGCTCCTGAAGTGGCTCCAAATGAGCCTGTCTTGTCTATCTTTCTTCTTGGATTGTCTTCAATTCTACTTGCAAAATTTTCATTTCCTACGTGGTCTTCATTCTCTCTGATATAAGCATTGCCTTTTGTATTTTCTTTAAATCATGCACTGTAGCATTTAGCTTCTCTTCCCTTTGATCCAACTGCTTGATCCCTTCGTCTTCTGTCAGGCTCATCCATATTTGTGCAGTCCTTTCATAAAGCTCTGCTACTTCTTTTACTTCCAGCGCGATAATATCTGTGTGGTCTATTGCCTATTTCTCCCTCTCTGATATGACTTCTGGATGGGTGGTTAGGGTCAACTTCCCAACCAATTCTACTAACTTCTGTTTATAACTATCCATCGTCTATGTTATTCTTTTTATCTTTTCATTCATGCTGAGCTCTCATGCTAGTGGATTGTCTAGAATCGTTTGGAAGATTTCCTCAAGTCTTTGGTCTAGCTTGTTTGTGCGTTGTTTTTCCTCCTCACATTTGATCTGCACTTCTTTGAGAGCTATCTCTAATACCTCTTTTTCTTCTTGGGATGTTTCCAAGTTTGTTGCATCTGTCCCGGCTCTGGATTGTACTTCTTGTGAAAAACTCATCTGCAATTTATACCATGATTTGGTTGGAATCTTGGACAGAGCCAAGTCCAATTTTTTGACATCCTTCAAAGGTTTTTGCACGGTATCCTCATCTGATTGTATCATGTCTTGGCTTATCTGGAATGTCGCGCTTCCCATTATTTTTGTTTGGATTATCTCATTTTCTTCATGTATTGGAATCTGCTGCGCTGTCCTTCTCTGTTGTGTGACATTGAGCTGTAAGATCTCCATAAATTCTTTAACTTCCATTAACTTCTTCATGAGTTCTTCTCTTTGAGATTTTGCGACATAGAGTTTTTATTCTCCTCAATCTTGCACCATATTTGCCACTAAATTCGCGCCATCTTCGATGATTGTGAGCTTAACGACCTTCTTCTGTTCCTTCATCTTCTCTCTCTGTTCTTCTATTTGCATGGTTGATTTCCTTTTTGTTGGTGTGTCTATCTACGCTAGAATATTTATTTCTTGGGTGTCCTTACCATACTTTCTCCATTTGTTTCCTCTGTGCACTCCATCTCTAACATTGAGGCCCTTGGTGTTGTTTCCTTCTTCTTGGTTTCTTTGTTGTTGTACCAATAGTTCTTGGTTTGGTGCACTCTACTGCTTTTCTAGTATTGGTTGCTGGGCTACTAGACTTTTGTGATGTGTCAGCTTCTGCCTGCTCTTTTCCCTTTGCTCCTTCTTGACTGCTACTGGCATCTTCAATTGATCTGGCCATTTTGCTAGTACCCATTGGACTTCTTCTATTTTTATACAATACTGCATCTTTAGCCATGTCTTCTTAGGGTCTCTTATGGCTTGTATCCATATGTTATGCCTAGATGGCTTAAAATTGGCTATCCCATCAAGCTCCTTCACCACTTTAGGTGAAATTCTTCATGTATCTGCAATTTTCTCTTGCATCTCCTTAATGTACATGCCAAAAATGCTTGACTTGGCTTTTCTTTGCTTCGTATATGCATTTTGTCGCATGGTTTCATATCTTGTTGTGCCACACTTTCCTCTTCTTTCACAAAAAAATGAATACTTTGGTGTTGCCCATGTGTCTAGAGCTATCAATAGCAACAACCAAGAATAGTGGAACACTATTCCAACATCTTGCACTTCTCTGCAATCTTCTGAGAATAGGTTGAGAAAATATGACGCCCAACTTAGAACTGTACCTTTTGTGCACTGCACGACTACTACGACCACCCCTGCAGGTGCCTCTTCTTTGCGACACTTTCGAAGTAGCTTGCATGACATCAAATTTGTCACAATTTTGGTAGTTGGATCATTGATATTCTTAATTATCATACCTCTGTTGCCTCTGTCTATGCCAAATTGTGCCTTCACTTCCTCTACAATAAAATTCTACTTTGTTTTATCATCAAGATACTACTTAGGTTTTACCCCATCTGTTGGCAGTCCTATAAGCTTAGCAATTAGGTTAACATCAATCTGGACAGGTTTGTCCATCCATAAAAACCCTCCATGTATGTGCACCAAAAGTTGTTTTACACATACATTTACACCCCCCCCCTACCGAAGTGAGGGATTTCTAATAAATTCATAATGACAGAGTTGTAAAGTCTAGGTATCCAATGTTTGGGCTCCATTATTGAGATTCCTTTCGAGGTTGACCCTATGTTTTCCATGTAAACCTCGTTTGTAAGATTTGGGAGTTTTGCTACTTCTATCGCATTGTGGTCAACGTACTTCAACTTAGGAACACATCCCAAGATATCTTCTACAATTATGACTGGATCTGGAATGTGGGGCACTGCCAACAAAATTTGTGTTTGTGTGCGCGTTGTCGCCACTGTTGCCCTTTTCTTCGACGATCCTGCAAATGTTTCTTCTGGGGTTCTTTCCTCCTGTATTTCTTCATCTATTTCATGGTCATCTTCGACCTCTGGGGATTACTCTGCTCTAGGTTTATCTGATTCTGTCTTATCACTGTCTTCGTCACCCTGTTCACCCTCTGCGTGCGCCAGCTTTGGTTTTTCTATGCTAGGGTTTTGCCCTTGTGTCCCTTGGATGATTTCCATTGCTTCTTCTTCGACCCGTGTTAGACTGATTGATTCACATTTTTTTGTTGGGATATCGTCCACATCGACCACCCTGGTCATCTCTTCCATCGATCTGTTAGTGCTTCTGGTTCTTCTCACGAATCGACTAGGTCCTTCGTACTTTGGTGGTGCTAGTTTCTTAACTCGAGAAAATTCGGCTGCAATTCTCGACTGGAATATTCAAAAACTTCTTACTCACTCACTCCATGTTCTCTTTGTTTCTCCTTTGGTCATAAATCACAGTTTTTTTTCTTTTCCATGCTTTTCCCTTTTTATAACCTCTGTCATAAATGCTCTGACGCACCTTCTTTTTTCCGTTTGCTAGTTTTTTCACTTGTCCGATAATTTTCTGTCCTGTCGTGCTATGTTTAATTTTCATGCGTGAAATATATTAAATTCTCTCGCACCATTTTACTGTCTGTTGCACGCAATATCCTCCAACTTTCTGTTGTCCATTGATCCATCTATCTACTTCTTTTTGGATTTTTTTCATTTTTCTACTTTTTTCTTTTAACTCCTACTATTTACAATATGTACATGTCTAACTTCTGCGCTACAATGACTAAGGATTAGTGGGTCAACTATCCCTATACAGTTTCAGTCGATTACCATTCACCATTCCCTATATTTCCTCGCTTGCTAAATCTTGCAGTTGCACAACACCTCCATCTGTGACAAACTTTATCTGATATGGCCCTAGCCAATGCATTCTAAGCTTTTTTGGGTGCTGGAAGTATTTACTGTCATAGAGGAAAACCAAATCTCCTTCCTTTAAATTCTTCTTCTTAATATGTCTTTCATGCCAAGCCTTATCACTTGCTTTCTCTACCTCCCAATGGAAACCAACTATAATTATGTCTTCTTCTAATTCCATGAGTTGAGCTAAGATTTCTAGTGTTGTGCCTCTTTCTGTCATCTCTGTAATAGCTGCAATGCGCAGACTTGGTATCAAATAATCAAATGGAACTACTACTTCCTGTCCATACACAGTGTTTTCCCTGTTATCTTCTTACACGTAGTTCTATAAGCCCATAGTACTGCCGGTACCTTCATATCTCAATAATCTTTGTTTACATTGCAAATCTTGGTTTGTTAAACGCTTCCACTATTCCATTAGCCCGAGGATGATAAGGAGTGCTCTCTGATGATGTATCTCAAATTCTTCTAGCATTGCCTAGATTGTGTTATTAATAAAATGAGTCCCTTGATCGCTCATCAAAATTCTTGGGCATCCAAATCTCTTGACTACCTGTTCAAATAGAAAGCGCACTACAGTCTCTACTCTGCAATCCTTCACTACTGCTACCTTATCCCATCTGGTTAAATATTTTGTCGTTGTAATAATATATCTTGCTCATGATCTTCTAGTTGGTGGGTTAATAGGGCCTACAAAGTCTACAACCCACTTATCAAATACTTGCAAAGTTACCTAAGGTCTCAATGGCATCTCATCCCTTCTGGATGGCTTTCCAACTCTCTGACAGACATCACAATTATGAAAATATTCCTTTGCATACTTATGAACTGTTGGCCACCATAATCCTACACGCAATACCTTCTGTGCAGTTGCTTTCCCTGCATAACGTCCTCTGGCTATTCCTTCATTTGCTTATGCCAAAATGATGGGACGTTCATGTTCCATAAGACATATCCTCAAAATGTTGTCTGCACCAAGTTTGTACAAGTGACCTGCAATCAATTGGTAGTCTACAACTTTGACCACCAAAATTTTCTTATGCATAATATTAAATTCCTTCGGGGAAAATATTGCACTAAAAAATTCAATAATGTCAGCAAAATATTCATCAACTATTTGTACTGAAAACAATTGTGCATCTGGGAATTTGTCTTCCAAGTTACTTGGTTCTTCTCCATTAGTAATCCTTGACAAGTGATTTGTCCCTACATTCAATATTCCAGGCTTCACCACAAC